>JAAGNO010020361.1:6955-17290 GCA_033439905.1 Ceryle rudis
ATCCCTGTCTCTCTTGAACCGGGAAGCCCAGAACTGGACACAATACTCCAGGTGAGGTCTCACCAGTGCAGAGTAGACTTCCATCTCCAAAGGACATAGCTCCTCTTCCAATTTTTGCTCTTTGAGACTGAAAATAAATGTGAAAACTAAGAGTATTAATCATCAGTTAAAGAACAGGCCATTATGAAATACGATGCTTGAATAACTTTGCCTCTTCGATTTCTATAGGTGTGAAAGATAAGGGTAGCTCAATCCCTTTTCATTCCAGAAATTTTTTTGCTGCATCACCGTCTCATATGCAATGCACCCACATTACTGCATTTTCTCTCTGCATTGTCTGTCCCTCCATAAAGTCTCCTCACTCATTTCTTCCTCTCTATATCCTCTATCCTCCGTTACCTCACCTCAGTTTCCCTACTGATCAGTGTCTCTCATTCTTCTTGACCTCATTCACTCACCCAACCACAACCTGTCCCTGGTGGAATGTCCCTCACACTGAATGCCAGCTCTTTCCCTGCCCATACACAGTGTGGGACAGGCACA
Source organism: Ceryle rudis (assembly GCA_033439905.1). Lineage (NCBI taxonomy): Eukaryota > Metazoa > Chordata > Aves > Coraciiformes > Cerylidae > Ceryle > Ceryle rudis. Next base: position 7,499 of record JAAGNO010020361.1, read on the forward strand.
CATGCACTGCATCTCTGCTCTCCCAGCTGCACCCATGCTTAGTTCATGTAGGCCCATGGTCTGTCAGAGAGCAGCACATCCATGCAGACATTCCTGGTCCTTCCCATAGCTCCAAGCACCTCCCATTTTCTGGATGGGGCATCAGGGACCCTGATCACCTGCGGAAGAGCAGCTAAGTGACTTGTTCCCAGTCACAGGAGACACTGCTATCTGAGTACTAACCTGAGCCTGCTCTCCAGGCCATTGACCCACAAGAGTATACCTACTGCAGCAGAAGTTACACAGCTCTGAGCTCTCTCCAGCCTCCCCGGGGGATCACTAGCAGGGGTTGTTTGCTTCATCCTGTTAACTTCATGCTGGGAGGGAGATAAGTAGGTCACTTGTGGAGTACTATATGAATATCTGGGGCCTGTGATCACACTTTTCCTAAGTTTATTTTTGACAGGAGGTTCTGACACCTGAACAAGGGCCCTGAGGTTTCATCAACTAATGATCACATGGAAACTCACGGATAAAAGTAAAGAAGAAGGTGCCACACTTACAGCCTGTGTAATTTCAATCCTTGCTGTAATGCTATAAACTTGAGTCTTCAGTTCACAATGTAAATCTAGAATCACTGTTTGTGAGAATTTGCCTGGTCGTAGGCATGTATTTTCACTTTGACTGCGATGTGTTGCTAATTATTCTCTCTCTCTCTGTCTGCTGACACAGAGCATGATAGAGGAGAAGTCATATCTTAAGAGCTGGCAGAAGGTGAGGCAGCTACTTGATCTCTTTCTCAAGATGGTTTATTTTCAGCATGCCTAAGTCTCTTCTCCCTGGGAAATGTAAGCACTGTAGCACCTTGTCCATGTCACTCTGCTGATCAGGGCATAATGTATCCAGGGAGTGCTTTCACTCTGCCTTTTCTCTTTCTGATTGTGCTGTGCTTTGTTTGCAGCTGCAGTGGAGCCCAGCTGTCTGCAGAGATGGTAACAGGACTGGGAGAAAGTTAGTGGTGGGCATGATCTATTTAATTTTTTTTTTTTTTTTTTTTTTTTTTTTTGCATTAAAGCATTTTTTCTTCTTTCAGTAGATCCTTTACCAAGACCTAGCATTCAAATATCTGCCTTTCATGATATACTGTATTTCAGAATGACAGCAAAGCAAATGCTATGTACCTCAGAAGCTCTTAACAAACACTCATGTGAGCAGCTAGATGATAAAACACTATGATTTTCTTTTCAGAAGTTTCCTGTCCTATGAAACATGGACTTTCAAGGCTGCCTGAAAGCTTCCATTAATATAAATATTAGTCTCTAGAACACACAGATTTTTTTTTCAGAATTTTCATGGTTGGAAAAGACCTCACCACATCCAACCATCAACCCAAAAAAAGAAAACAAAAAATAACCACAAAAAGCACCTCACCATCCCATCAGAGCATGTCCTGAAGTGCCTCATCTACATGTTTTTTTAATACCTCCAGGAATGGTGACTCCACCACCTCCCTGGGCAGCCTGTTCTAGCATCTGACTACTCTTTCAGTAAAGAAATTATTTTTAATATCTAGTGTAAACCTTCCTTGGTGCAACTTCAGATCATTTCTTCTAGTCCTGTTATTTACTTGAGAGAAGAGTCAAGTACCCACCTCACTACAACCTCCTTTCAGGTAGCTGTAGAGAATGATAAGGTCTCCCCTCAGCCCAAACCAAACAATCCAAATTCCCACAGCCTCTTCTCATAGAACTTGTTCTCCAAACCCTTCACTAGGGCTTGGCTGCCCTTCTTTGAACTTGATCCAGCAACTCATTGTCTTTCTTGTAGTGAAGGGCCCAGAAAGAACCGTTAGAGGATATGGTTAGAAATGATAACCATACACAGACATTTTCACTGGCAATGCAACTGTCACCTGTTTTCCTCTAAGTCTCTTTTACATGTTTTGGTTTCTGATCTCTTTTCCTTTTGCAACATTTTCAAGTCTAATCCAAATGGCAAAGGTCTTTCCTTTCTAAACCTGTACTGGCAATTCATGTCTATCTTGTGATCAACATCACATGCTCTATCACAGCTGCCATTGTTAAAAATAATTTTTCCTTTCTTAAAATATATACATTTTAATAGCATCTGTGGGAAAAGCATGGAATTTTTGGTTGCTGAGAATTGGAAAAAAAAAATGGTATGGTATCGTAGTTTTCAAATGAAATGTTAAATGTGAAATATGTCTTATTTCTCTTCACACTTAGCAAAAGGTTTTAATTACTGTTCACTCCAGCAGGACTTACTGAATTTACACTGTCATTCTTCTATTGGCACTGACATTGTTTCATACCAAGCATTAAACAGTTTACTGTTCAACCCTGTTGAACACCTATATCCTTGATGGACTTGATAAATTAGCAATCACCTTAACCATACAACCAAACTTAGAGAAAAACAGACAAGTGCACTAGGTGTGGTCTATAAGGGCATCTCAAAGATGGATGCACTGCTGAAGAACCTTTGTAAATAAAATTTCAAGGAAAAAGACCAACCTCTAAATCTGCATTATATGACGCATTTTGAAAACTTTTAGGAATCTCTAAATGTGATTTAATACCAATTTCTTGCCATGATATTTTAAACTCTCAGTTAAGAAGCAAAGCTTGAGAGAACAAACAGCAAAAAGAGCTCTGTTGAAAGTTGAGCTCCAGTTTAACAGCAGCTTGTTCCTTTTCTTCCTATCAAATCATCCAAGCAGATATCAGATTACCTTGTACCACTCTATGTTTGGTGAGTTCCTTAGTCTTATGCTGAAGTTACAGCCATCTCACTCAATGCACATTCAATATCTAGTGCTCATCTTAAATTTAAACCATGAATCAAATAAATTAATTTTTTTTCTGCAGCGCCTAGTTGCCAGACAATTTAGAAGCATACAGTGTGAAGTTCCTACACAATGCGAACTAACAACTGTGAACCATGAGTTTTCCGCTTACAACCAACTACAATCCCTGGAAATATGCTCTTATGTGCTGGTGATTGTTACAACACTGCTCAGGTCCTTCCTGCTGGAGATAAGAGACACATTCCCTGCTTGTAGAGAGACTGAGAAGGATCATTCTACATGCCTCCTTTCTTTCCCAGAAATACTTCTTAGATATTTAAGGGCAAGAACTGAAGTATTTAAAACCCCCAAACTCATTTCAGTTGAGTTTTCCTCCTCTGGCAGGTATCCATTTTCAACTATGCTTCTTTTGCTGATTGGCTAAACACAAACAGGCTTAATATCTTCATTTTATTTAAGTAAAAAATGCATAGTGAAGTCCTCAGAGACACAATTTATAGAAGATTAAGCTCACTTGTGAAGAAGAAACATTACTTCTGCTTCTCAGGAGACTTAAGAACCAAGCTGTATGTCTGCAACTTCCTAATTGTCTATTTGGAAACTCTGATATATTACCTTACTTTAAGGCTAGCCTTTCTGAAGGTCTTCTGCAAGCTAAGGCAGGATGTGAAAGTAACATCAGTTGATCCAAGTTGCGGTACTGTCAGTAACAGAGTCTCTAAGAGGCTACTGAAGGTTTTGGATCTCCTTATGCACAGCTCCAGGAGAGTGAGCCATGCAGTCTCAGCACTCCCTATCTGACAGCCTGGAATTTACATGTCTGCTCATTCTCTGTGGGCATGTTATTGCGTTGTCCTTCCTTTTAGTCCTGTAGAAGTCTTGGTGCTAGTTATACTGTCTTTGATACTTCATAGACCTATTGACTGGCTGATCTAAACACTTGATTTGGTGACCCACTGTGTTGTTCACACAGTGAGGGAGGAATTATAGAGATGAGCACGTGAGGAACAATTAATCTTCTTCCATTTTATGGACTGTCTTACAAAGGAAATGTTACTATTGTCTAAGAGCACTTTCAAAAAAATGTTTTATATTCCAACACTGGCTTGTGTGGCCAGAGTAAATGCTACACGCAAGGCCATCATCCTAAAAGTGCTGAGTGTCTGTCCACACCTGGACATACCTCAACTCACTGACGACTTCCCTTTCAAACTAGACATTCCCTCAGCACACTGCATGCCCAGAGTTGCCTGTCCATGTGTCTCATTCCTGCCTGTTACACAGCTGGGTCCACATCCTGTGCAACACAACAGCAAAATCCCAAAAGAGCTCTATTGAGAAGACTGGATGTGTCATTGACCACTGGGAAGTCAAAGATATTCAGTTTCCAACCTGAAGAGAGAAAACTCCCAGCTCTGACACCCTGGGATGGCCTCAGCCATCCCTTGCTCTTCTTGCATGGTCTTCTAAACCCTGATCTCTGAGCTGCCAAGACATTTCTGTCCCCTTCATGGCCAGGTCTAATAGCCACTGGCCTGCTGGACACCAGCAGGCATCCTGGGGAGTCAGCTGCATGATCCCCTCAAGGGAATGCCTGCTGGCCCCATGATGAGGAGAACAGGTGCCCTCTGCATCCTGATGGAGGGAGATGCCCCTGCCAGGACCCCTTGGTACCCTCTCCCCAGAGAGGCAGGACTTCAGATGCACCCCTGTGTTCACCATTTCCCACTGGCTGGCTCTGGGCTCCTCCTTGGCAGGTAGCTGGGTGTTTCCATCAGCCCTGCCATATGCTGCACATGGATCCCAGCAGTGAGCTCTGGATTTGGGCTCCAACAAAGTGGTCAGTGCAGCCCTCCTTGGGATGGGCTTTATGACGACAGAACATTTCTTGATGCTGGATATAATGTCACATCCATGCATGATCCATGTACATGGAATCTACTGGGCTCTTTTAATAATCAGAAGGCCCGTGACCAGGGGAGGAATGTGTTTAGATCTGACACAATTTAAAGCAGCTCAAGAAACACTTGTTATATATTTCCTCTGGCCATACTCTGTAAATCAGGAATTTCATCTTTTTGCTCATCTGAAAACATTTCCTTTTTTACAGAGCTGAGGATGATGTGACTTTTAGCCACTAAAATTAGAAGGCACCTTTTGACCATAAATAATGTTAAATAGGTGTTAATTAGTAGATGCCACAATAATATGCAACTTCTTGCTCATTACTGGGGACATGCAAAATTTCTTTAGATACCTCAACTTTCTGTGAAATGTAATAACTTTTAAATATAATATAACTTTATATTTAAATTTGTAGTATCTTTATATCCCTTGGCATCTATGTTTACCTCAAGATCCTGGAAATCACTTCAAGTGCTCTATACGTGAGCTGTATTTCAAGAGGTGATAAATTGCCTCTGCAGGAATCTGAGATACAATGCATTTCTAGTTTTCTGTTAAAAACAAAACAAAACAAAACAAAACAAAACAAAACAAAACAAAACAAAACAAAAAAGAAAAAAGAAAGAAAGTCTTGGGTTTAGTCACAATGAGTTGTAGGTTTTTATATACTGTTATTTTTCAGGAATTTCTTTATAAACTCGACATCATGTGAAGAATGATGAATGCTACTACCTGCATTGTATAGTTTGAATTGTTGCATCACTGTCTACCAAACAATCTATCTTGGATAGATCAGGATGTCACCCAGAAATGTCAGCATAATCTGTAAGTCCTCCATCCAAATTCTCTGAGTACTTTAACTGATCAAGATTCCCTCCTTAATTATCTTGCTAAATTATTTATAGTAGATATAGCCACATAATTTGTAAGATATAAAAAAATTCTAGTTATTTCTAGTCGAATCAAATTATGTCTTTGGGTAGGTCTGCCAAACAATGCTTTGACCAAGAAGTTAACCAAAAATGCTTTGACCAAAGAAAGAGAGAACCCAGAGCATATCTATAAAATTGCCTTGGGATTATTTTGTCCTGTTCTCACTGAAAATTTGAAGGTAAGCATATAGGTTTTGTAGGATTGCAAACAATGAGCAATTTATCTTTATCTTTTCTGTGTCCCTGTATTCCAATTGCTTCTGATAATCAGAAAAGAGGGCTTGGTTATGGTAGCTGGAATTTTCAGTCTGCTTTCCATGATATTTTTTTATTTCCAACTTAAAATTTATCTCTGGAATGCTATGGAACATAGGAAGAAAGTTACCAAGTGGTTAATATACTAGAAACTGACTTAGAACTTCTGATGTAATAAAAGATAACACTTTAAGTTATTAATTATTAGTCCAATTACCTTGAGGTAATTTTACTATCTTAATTTCCCATTTTTGATATTCATACTTACTATTGAAAATATTGGATTGAGAATGATAAGACATATCCAGTGTGAAAGCAGGTAAATTCACTTTGCAAAAATGGGCAATGAAAAGACTTCTTGGAGACTCTCACTTGGAGAAAGTTGCTATTAAGGGGAACAAAAGAGAGTGATTTGCTTTAGCTTTAGTTCTTCAGTAAACCAACAGTAAAATGGCAAAACACCCATCAGTATGATAACATTGCAAATCTATTATCAATATTAAAAGTTATACTTACAGTTAGAAGACTACATTTTTTTAGAATATTCTCTCATTCTCAGGTGGAATATATGTACTTAGGTGTTCAAATCAAAACTACCTCTCAAATGGTTTTATTGAATATGACACTCTAGTTAAATATCAGAAATATAGAATCTTTTCAGAGATTTTATCACTGTTACTGAAAAAAATGGTATCTAACCAATGGAAAGTGGCTTCTTTTATCCTCAAATACTGCTGACGTGTCTTTGGTAAGGTGTAACAATGACCTTTCTGTGTGCTGAGCTGGCCACCTTTGGAGAAGTGGCTCCTCATCTCAAAAGGTCAGAAAAGGAGAGAATTGAGGCTCAGAAGAAGCCTTTAGACGCCAAGTCATCTGTCTGTGGTACATCCTAAGGAATCCTTTGTGAAACTGACAATCCAGAGCAGGGAATCACCATCAAGTCTGAAGCTAGAGATGTGAGGAAAATGCAAGGCTTGAATATAATTTAAAGCTCATGCAGGAAATACTTTGCTTCACCTCTATGCACCTTGGGTTCAGTGATGAGCAAAGAGTCCCTGCCCATTACAGAATGGAGGCTTATGATATCTTTATTTTCTCACGGAAGAAGTGCCACACCCATGAGAAACTCCATTACCATTAATGCAGTTTGTAGGACATTCACTGCGTGAAAGAAATTAAGAAGGAAGGAAGGAAGGAAGGAAGGAAGGAAGGAAGGAAGGAAGGAAGGAAGGAAGGAAGGAAGGAAGGAAGGAAGAGTTGTGGATGCTTTGGTGACACACTATTTCATTTCTGCTATCGCTCCCACTTCCCAGTATCAAGTCCACCTTGCTACACACTACCCTGACGCTAGAGCTCCCATGTCACATGATCCACAGGGTACACTGATCCCCACAGGCATGCTTTGATAATCCAGAGAGCACAGATGATAACAACACCAGCATCCTGAAAATCCCGCAGGGACTGCTTTACCAAAGTATCTTTGCTTGCTTCCTGACTATTACTTGATTAATAGCAGTCACATTTCAGGGTATGTTTTACCCTGTCACACCAACCACAGCCCACACATCTGCAGCTGCTTTGTGTTAACTTCCATTGTGTATACCTGGGGACTAAGGAATCAATGCAGAGGTATTAATAGATGCTGACATCTGTGATGAGCACAGAAATTCTAAATAGAGCTCTACTGAAACTTCACTGCAGTTTCTTCTTCAAGAGGTGTTCTGCACATAGTTTCATGCTGTGGATTTGTATCTGCTGCTAGCATTTGACTAGAGAAACTGATTCTGTCAAAGGACAAATTCCTCCAACACCTTCCAGATACATGCAGGGTTAGGTAGTACAGTATTGTGTGCACAGGGTTGTCAAGGTTATTCTGCAACCTGAGCAGTCAGATGCAACCCACCTTCTGCTTCTTCCTTTCATGAAGTTACTGTCTGCAGTTTTCAGGGTTCTTTTTTACAGATCTCCTGGTCTTCTCACCAACAAATGGTCTTCTCTTGGAACATTTGTCCTTCTAAATCTGAATGGAAGTCGGCTTATTACCTCTCCTTGACCCTGCCCAGTCAGTGAGGCTCACATTTCTTATACAGGAATTCTATTGGAATAATTCACTGAGCATTATCCACCGAGCTCTTTTAAAAACCAAAATGTCAATGACCACGAGAACTGTCAGAACAGCAGCTCAAGTGACTGTGCCCTTTTCCTAGAACTAGATCAGTCACTCTACAGTACTACTGGCAAATTCCTCCTTTCTCAGCGTATCAACATTGCACAGGACTGGCTACCATCTCTACTGCTCTGATCTAGGCAGCACTGTGTTGATAGCTTTTGTGGTGGGATGGGAGTGCTGGACTGAGGATGTATCAGAGTGCAGAAGATCTTGTACTGTATGCTGTGTATATGATTGTGTGTACAGCTGTGTTTATTTGAAGTTATAAGTAGTGGAGGAGTATAGTAGTAGTAGTATAAGGAGTAAAAATATCTACTGGGGCCTCCCCGGCTTCCTGACATGATTGGTGCTATTGCTTGAAATGGGTAAATTTGTGAGGAACAGACTTAAGTTGTTTAGAATGTCACTTTTGTTTCTATCATGTTCTTAGAAGTCTGTACTAAAGGTGGAGGAACAGTAAAAACTTAATTACTTTAGTGCTAATCAGTAAATATTACACATTTGTAATTCCCCAGCTCTGTACCTAATGCATTTTTGTGTGTACCCTATCTTTAACAGGAGTGTTTAGAAAAAAAAAAATGTAATACTCTTGGTCTGCATCTCAGTTTCCTATAATATCATACATCGAGATTTGATTTGTATATGGACATTTTGGACATTTTGTTTCTCTCATTTCACATATTACATGACTATAAGAAATAAAATCATATAAAAGGAACATTTTATCTTTTTTTATACACAGTTTAAATACTACCTTAACGCCTTTCTTCATTAGCCTCAGAACATCATGTGGAAAACATTAATGCTATCTGCACAATGCAACTGGAAGTTGCATCACAGGCATGCAGTAAAAATCTGCCTTGAGTCCAGAAGGAAATTGCTGGAAATGCAGCAATAGAATCCAAGTTGTACATCCAAGTTCTCTAAGTGCCTTGACCAATTGAGATTCTCTCCTTCAATCTCTTGTCAAACTATTTATAGTCAATACATTCACATCATTGGAAAGATACAAAACATTTCTAAATATATCTGGTCAAACTGAATGACAATTATGCCCTTAGTTAAGTTTGCCAGACAATGCTTTGCCAAAGAATGTTGCCATAAAATGCTCTGACCGAAGAAAGAGAAGGAATCCAGAGCATAAGCCAAACAGACTCTATAAAAGTGTCTTTGCAGAGCTCTGCCCTGTATTTAAGACAAGTTCAAGGTAGGTGTGATGGGTCTAGTGATTTGTTGAAATTAGGCATTCCATTTTATTGCTTATCAGTCATTATAATCTTGCCTCTGAAATGTGTTTTCATCTCCTTTCAAGGCATCTGCATATTTTCTAACTATAACTTCTTTTGAACTTTCATAAGAATAAGAAGGTTCCTTTAACATAACTCATAATCTTAAATATGACACCACATATATGACACAAAAAAAAAGGTAATTTTTAAAAGGTTATTATAAGTTATTCCAGCATAAAAGCAAGATTTTTCTCTTCTGGTTTTAAAACATTAAACAGGAAGGGCAGCTAGAAGTTCTAGTATGTGCTTAAATGTAAAACATGGGAAAAGGTATCTTTGCAAGCAAGGAACATTAAAGATCTAATGATGTTGCATTTCTTTTGTCCCACAGGGTTCTCTGCTGACGGAGCCGCCTGTGTAAGTGCAACCATGACCTCACCAGATGCTGAGATGGCAGCCTTTGGGGAGGCAGCTCCTTACCTCCGGAAGTCAGAG
>JAAGNO010020362.1:8827-25241 GCA_033439905.1 Ceryle rudis
CACACTCTGGCATCTTCTAAGCCATACCATTGAATACCATTCCAAATTCCTATGCATTAATTAGGATCATAAGCCAATCAGCACTAATTAAGAAGAAAATAAGTATAATAACAAATGAAACAAAGCTAGTGATTTGTATCTGTTCAGTAGTTCTTTTTCCCTCTGCAGTTTATCAAATACTTGTAATGCGTAGGAACTTCTTCTAATTGAAACTAATTATGAGGTTTCCCCTGCTACTTTGAGCCTCATGTTCAAATCCCACGAAGCTCATTAAATAAGTTACAAAGCTGGAATCTTTAGCACATATTGTAACTTGGTTCATGTTAATTAGCACCATGTTTTGGAGGCAGTAAGAGGCTGTTCAGCAACTAACGCTACCTAAAGGGACATTAGATAGCTATTTTTGCAGATCTCAGAGGCTACACGGAGACCTGAACCAGGTATTGCCAGATATGGCTGAAATGACACATATCCACCTCAAGACTGTATACTAAATATGGTACTTTTGCAATTCAGACCATTTTGACCCTGTCGTAATGTCTGTTGTTATTTGGAGAAAGCATCTGGGGAAATGTAGGTACTTAAATATACAGTCATTACATCTGAAGGTCATTCCTGTCTGTCAGTGACTGTGTCATAAAATAGCATATATTTTCCACTGCTGGTTTGGGTATCATTAGCACCATTTCACTTTCAGAAGTGGGCAGTAATCTAGATGCCAGCATCTTTGCAGATCCCGGGCCTGTTTAGCAGACTGAAATTGCTACATGATGTTTAATGATGCTAAAAATACATATGATGATATGTGCCTGTCTCCATTGAGTTGTATGTAGTAATTTAAAGGTAGGCAGTTGGCAAGTATCGCATACAGCTCAATGTATGTGTAAGAAATCCACAGATCTAACGTTTTTTGTCTTCTCACTACAAATCCACTTCATCTTAAGCAGTTTTCACTACAGTGTTACGAGACAGAGCCACACACTGATCTCACAACAGGCTGCTGCCTTGCTGCTACACTGCCACTCTCAATCTTCATGGACGAAGACACACATGACCTGATCTTATTGGAAAATCTCACATGCCCTGAAACCAAATGGAATCAGAACAAATCACAGTCTAGTTTGTGCATACATGCTAGCCCTTTCCAGCTGACATTGCTTTGAGATCGCTGATTAATTGACTAATTAATTAAAATACTCTAAAAGTGGTGCAGTGACTCTTGACATCTTGGATATTTTGTAGTTCTTGAATCTTGTTTGACTTCCCAGCTCTGTGTATGCAGATTTTTGTTGGTGACCGCTCGCCCCACTGCCAGCTCTCAAATGCTCTTCATGGGTCTGTGAGTCTGTCCCAATAGCCCTTCACAGGCACGGGCTTCCTCTTCTGAGGTATTACCCATGCTTTCTTCCTGCCTATGGAGATCATATCTGATCAGCTTGCAGAAGGAGTGGCCAAGGTTCAGGAAATGAAAGATGGATCCCATTTTAGGCAAAACAATAAATACCCTTATGTAAATCAGGAGGAAAGAAGTGACAGTGTCCTTTTCCCCCTCTGCATTTCCAAATTGTTTTAATTGAATGACTGTTACCTTTTGAAGTACTTTGTAAATGAATAATGAGAAGACCATGAAGGATCAGGTTTTCGTGGGGCTACATCAGAAGAGTATAGGGATCTGCTGTATTAGAGAAGTTGTCCTCTATCACTGATGAAAGATATAGTTGTTCACCTGGACGACTTAGTCCATAAATCATCATATCTAGAGCACTGACCTGTTCAAATACTTCTTCATGAAATTGAATCTAGTGGTGCCAATATTCCATTGCCCTGTTACATGTTACAGGCAGGCAAGATGTGGACATTGATGTGTTCCTCTGAACTGATCAGTGAGTGAAAGGACTTCCTTATCAGAGGAATTAAAGTCTATCTTTAGTAAAAACCTCTGGTGATTTCCTGGATGTTGGAGAAGCTATATGATGGGAGATGTCTCCAAGGGTGACGTTGGCAACCCGCCTTCTCCTAACACCACTGCCCAAAAAGCAGAGGGAGCACAGCTGATGTTACCCTTTTAGTCACATCAGATGTTTTCAAGGAAGAAAGAATAAAGTATCTTCAGCTGCCCATGTTTGCTTTTCAATTTCAAGCACCTGGCGTAGTTATACAGAGGAAAAGGGCTACAACAGACTCACTCTTTTCCCCTTGTGCTAACTGGAAGCTTCAGTATACATCAAAAATAACATACAGTACTCTGTAGTACTCATATTTTCTGTGGCATGCCTCTAAAAAAAAAAAAAAGAAAAGAAAACAGTCAAAGCTTTTTGTAGGAATATATCAAAACAGTGTTATAACTGGAGCAGCTGGTAACCTCCTAGGGCTTGCTGCTGGTCAAAAGTACCATTCTTTTCACAGTAGGTTTTATTTGTTTTGTTTTGGTTTTTATATCTGAAAATAAAATGTCTTCGAATTAACAATGTAAAAAAACTAACATAAAATTGAAGCTTAATTTGGTTTTTCCAGTAGAAAATATGTATGTCTAAAAAGAAACAGAAGAAGCAGGAAACTCAGTTTAATGAAAAACAAAATACCTATTGCGTTGTCTCAGCCTATAAATAGCTTATTCCTGAGCAACCCAAAAATGCACAACTGAGACTGTCTAGTTTCTGTGTGTTTAAAATAGAAGAGTGGACCTTAGTAAGACCTTTAGGGACCTTCTCTTGAAGCCCAGGTGGACAGAGTAGAAGGTCACCAGTGCCTTTGTTACTCATGAGCAGTTCTAGCCATGTCCTGATGGGAGTCTGAAGACCAAATGAGTCAGGGAACCAAACTATGTGTTAAATCTGGGAGATAAATTAACCAATGGTGCACATAAAGGAAGGGAAAGGGAAAATAAGGGGAATTTAGACCATACAGTACTTGTATTGTGGAAAACAAAGCAGAACAGGAGTCACCAGGATGCATTTTTCCTCTGATGGGATTTTTTTTCCATTTACCTTTTAACTGTTTCTAATTATTATCTGTAAAGAAGTGGTTATAGCAACTGCAGATGGGGAATGTGGGTACTTTCTTCTCTTTCAGAGGCCCTTCAGGGTTTGATTCATTAAAATCTGTAAAATGTTTTGAGATCTTTGTCTGAAAAATTTGAAATACCAAAAATAAATTGCCACACTTTTCTTCTGTAATTGACATAGGCAGAGAGATTTGTTGGGTGAAAACCTGGCACATCTCTAAGGCAGTCTGCTTTTTGCCTTGATTTGAGCTGGAAAGGGTTAAAATTACAGTGAGTCTCACCTTTGGAAAAGGAGAGGGAGAGAAGGAGAAAGAGAATGAAAGAAACGAATGGAGAAATGTATTTATATATTTATTTATTTATTTGGTGGAAACATTGGCTTCTGATTTCAATTATTTCTGAGTTGTAAACATTTTCAGGGACAAGGAATTCCTTTGCATACACATATTGCTATTTGCAACAACCAGGGCCAGTCCAGTGGAATTTTGTTTTTGTCTCAACAGAGTCATTTTATTCATCTGGGAGATTTTATTTAATACTCTGGTATTAATGACAGCAAGAAATTAAACAGTTGTTTCACTCATTTTTGTTCTTTTCAGTGTGTGTGTCTTTCTTCCCACCGCCCCCCCACCCCACCCCTGTATCTTTATAATTATGTTTAAGACCGTAAATATTTCCAAAGGTAGTGCCAGATTTAAAATACTGGTTGTTATTACAGTGTGTGGGTGGCTTTACCCTCTCTGCTTGCAGCCTCCAGCTTTTATCTGCCTTGCTTCAATCCTCCTACTATAAGAGAGGAATCCAAGAAGATGAACTCATTTAGGGGAGAAGCAGCTTAACTCCTTTTATGATGATTATGATTATTTTAGTCTGGAGCAACTACCCTTTAGCAGGTAAAACCAAGAACGAAGGGGGAAAAAAAAAAAAAAAAAAAGAAAAAGAAAGAAAAAAAAAAAGGTGGAGAAAAAAGGGCTTTGAAAGCTTAAATTTTGATGCAATAAATCAATCAAGCAGGCAGCCCCTGTCTCCCAGGCTCATTTCATCTCATCCCCCTGGCTGCAGGGAAGTTACTCCTGTTTCATACTGCCATGGCAGAGATGAGAATCAGAGCCTTATTCTCTGACAAATGTGTTTAAAGCAGAAAGACTTTTTTTCAGACTGTCGTGGCATATCCCAAGCCCTGCTGTCCTTTCTGCTGCGTACCGGGAGCGTGAGGCAAATACCACACATCACAACAGGCAGAGGGAAGAGGAAGGGTCTAACAGAGACAGTGTCATCCTCCCCAGAGTGCCATGAAGTCACAGCCAGCACAGATGCGAGGAAGGAGGATGATGTGCACGCCGTTTATTAGGGCTGTGTTGCAGGTGGATTCTGGCTCTTTTGTTTGCATTAAATATTTCTGCTTGTGTCAACACGTGAGTGATGGACTGGTGCAGCATGCACCTAAGATGCATCACTCGTAGATAGTGCATTGTGCCAGTGGACTCGAGGCCAGAACCGCTGACCCAACCAGACCAGCATGAGATGAGAAAGGATGAAGAAGGGGTCAGTGCAGCTGGGTCAGTTCAGGCAGTAATGTCACTCATCCCAAAGCATCTACCTTAGGTTGGGCTTAAATTCTGTGACTATACTGACTACTTTCTGGTCCTAATAAAGGACTTGCTCAGAAACCAGTGTTTCCAGCTTGTAAGCAGCCACGCTCAGTCTGATGAGTCCCACTCTGCTCTCTGGGTAGGAGGCAACAAGAGCTGCTTTCAAGGCAGGCTTGTCCTGCCTGGGTGATAAATGAGTCATATTGGCAGGGTGCTCACCACAGCATTTTTTCAGCTTTTAGAGCTGAGCTGCTTCCGCTCTGACTGCCTCAGAGTGCTGGCAGAGCACACAGAGAACTCATCGCATGCTCTGAACACTGTCCTGGGAGGTAGCAGGTTTGGGTCCCCCTAAGACTTGGGATGGGTTAAAGTCATATTTCCCATTTTTCTGGGTAAATGCTACAATCCTAGCAGTGAGCTTCACCTGTGCTGGTGGGGTAATGGGCACTGCTGATGTGATGAGGCTTTGAAATGACCCAAGTTGCTGGAGGATGAGTTGGAGTCAAGGTGGACTTTATTTGCTCCCAGTTTTCTCCTGGCTAACTGTGAGAGGGAGATCTCACTTCAGAGATGCCTTTCTCTGCACCCAGCCATGTAACATAGAGGGACCAGCTGATATGGGAACACCAACTCCCAGTCAGGGTATCTGAACGATGGGATCAGCATCTCTGTATCATGACTTTCCTGAGCTTTCCTCAGGGTTTCTCCTGGAGGAAGATCTTACAGGAGGAGCCAGGCATCACGAGAGAATTGTCCTTGGTGAAGCTCACTGCAGGAGAGAAATGGAGGCATGGGGACAGAGTGATTTGCTCCCCGAGCAGGAAAACTCCAGAGCTGCAGCAAAACCCCCAGAACAGCCGGAGACTTCCCATTCTTTTCTTTAGCTGCTAATGTGATTCTTTGTAATCATTACAGTTTCCCCTATATTTGATAGAATAGGGCCATAAAAATTTAGCATTATCTGTCTACCTGGTCTTTTGATTATCTGCCCTCATACATGACTACTATCGACTCATTATCAGCATGGCACTGATTTGAACTTTGAGTTTACTGCTCTGTGAAAACACAGTAGCTACCCAGTAATGTAGTTATTTCAACAGACACCCTTTTTTCTATAAGAAGACAGTTGTATCTGTTTAGTGCTATCATAAAGTTGTGTCAGTTTCTCAATAAAAAGGAGTCTCAGCTTGCTGTTAAGCAGAGAGAGGGCAGCTTGGCTCTGAAACCAGGGTTTGGATGAACCCAACTTCTGTTTAATGAACTGATTGCTTGCAATTTTAAGGTATCTATTGATCCTTTAAGCAGAAGAACCTTACTGAAATCAGGACACTTCCTAATATGTTCAAAACTCTGTCAAGTCAACAGCAAGGTTGTAATCTCAGGTCATTTTCTGCGCTCTCCCCTCCTCCGTGGGGCAACAAAATGCTTGTGTTGCCTCAATCCTTATTGCTTCAAAGCCCTTTGAAACATGGAAATGTGGTTCGAATGCACAGCTATGCAGTCAAAGTCTGTCTCTGGCATTTTAACTTCAGCTGTTTATGTTCCAACTAATTAGCCCTAACGTGCTGGACTGGGGATAATATATAAGATATGTTATGACTCTTTCCCTGTGCTGTAGTAGGTGGCAATTCTCCATCAGTGACTTGAAACTGCAGGATCTGTTTTTTTCCCAACTTTTGTGGAGAAACAAATATTTAAGCTAAAGACACTCGATTTTTGCTACTATGGATTATGGCTGGATTTGATTACATTTTCTGTCTCAAAAGCTATCAGTATATATTAAACATATGTAAGTAAATTCTCAAGTGAGAGCAAAAGTGTTTGGGAAAGCCTGTGTGCCACCCAGACCAGAGGATGTAGTCTGGAAAGAAACTATGTGAAAGTAAAAGAAAAAAAAAAACAACCCACCCTAAAGTCCATATTGTATCATTTAAGCCCTTTATACACAGAATAGTCTGGAATCCTGCTGAGATCCCTGACTTGAGTTTGGGCTCTGAACCCCCTACTAGTCCATTAAAAATTGCAAAGACTGGGCAAAAGCATGCAGCTGTGCTGACGTTCAGAGATTCTCATAACTCAGGTTCTGGTTTAGCAGCATCTGTAAAATTAACAGCTTCAAGTTTGGTTCATCCATAGGAACAGGGAGTCTGCTGAACACATGGGGTCTTAGCATAATATTAACACTTGTTTGCGGAGAGATCACACAGAGAGATGCATATGGTTGGGTTTAAGCTGTTCCCGGGGTGCTGAGGGCATTTCTGATGAGCTAGGGTTGGTATTAAGAACAGTGTGGTTCAGGATATGGAGATACTGTGAAGTTTTTGAGTGTCACAGGCTGTTTGTTGCACTGCTTTTGAGTCTACAGGCGATCCTGAGGGACCTGGCCATCTGCAGGAGCCTCAGGCTTTCTTCTGGTACTTGCCTGCTTCTTTGTAGGTCTCCAGTCAGCAGAAATCATATGGCCGAGAAAAAGAGTTTTCAGCATTTTATAGTTTCCAGACAATAACATTGCCAACTGCCTAAGCGCTCCTCATTGCAGATTTCCTCTGCATTGGTGGTGGGAAATGAGAATTGTGATGACTTCCTCAGGATAGATTTCAGGAAGAGAGAGGAGCTCAAAGAGAGGGCAAAGCCACCATTGCGGCTTTTCATTTTGAGCTTGGGATTAGAGGATAGTATTTATTGCTCTGTCTCCCTGCCCATTTATCCACCTGTCTGTTCTCAAATCCACATCTATCACATTGTCAGTTCACAGCGGTCACGGCAGTCCATTTCTGATGTATTTAAATTGCAATAATATCACAGCCACAGGCTGTGTCACTTTATTATCAGCTTGGTGGAGTTATATCTGCGTATACTAGAAATCAGGAGCAAACTGCAGTGCTCTGCAACTCTGGGAACCCAAAACCTGCTCTTACGGAGGGAAACACCACTTGCCCTCTCACTTTGGCCTCTCTTTGCAGGGCAGTGAATGCTTTTTCTCACTCCACCTTCACTGAATCCCTAATGGATAAAAAGAGGACACAAAAGCACCTAATTTTCTCCTTAAAACCTTTGCACAAGTGCCAAGGACAACGTTTCCTTTCTGCCTGTCACCTTTAGTTCATGCAGATTTACTTCATCTTTCTCAAAACCACACCACCTTTTAAGACAATACAAAAAGATGAAACACAAGACTGACAAGAAAACCTCACCAGAGTCTTCAGGGATGTCTTTATGCTTTTCTTTTTTTCCCTTCTATTAATTTCCTAGAGAATCGCCCCTCACTTTGCCAGAGGGAAAGTGCAGTAGCCATCCTTACCCCACATGACTTAGGGCTTCAGTTAAACAGGTGCCATCGGCAGGGTGCCAATGCCGCCACTTCCAATGTGTGCACATCGCCTTTGGCAAATGTTTCTTGACCAGGTCATCTGGCAGATCCATTTGCCACGTTGCACTGGATAAATTACAGGCTCTGGCCCTCAGTCCCATGAAATATGTCAGGATGCTGTGCATGTGTTGTGACTCTAATCCCCCTTCCCTCTCAGCCTACATGTAGCCCTGACGTCTTTATTTTAAACCCTAGGGACACAATATTTATACCTAAACCCTTTCATCTATCGCTGTCTCTATCTGAGGAAGGTAATGTTTGGGGAAGGGAGAGCAGCTTAGATCTGATTTTTAGTTATTACTATGCCCCAGCATAAATTAGCCACTTAGTAGGCAAGTAGCAAGGGGCAAATTTCTGGAAAGAAGTTAGCACATCAGAACAAGGTCAGATAACAAATGGAGCTGAGCTGCTGCCAGTTGCTTTGTAAGGCCAGTAAGGGGAATTGGGGCCAGTTTTCTTAAAGCCAGCAGAGCTTGCGTTGACGAAAAGAGCAAGGGAGACTGAAAAGAGGTCAGTGAGTAATGCGTGTTGGAGCCAGGACAAGGGAATAACAGCACCGAGTGTGCCTGCAGAGGAAGACAAACAGGAGTGGTGATGTGGGCTACGCAGCAATATTGCTAAACCATTTTCAGCGCAAACCTTCCTAAAAGGCTGTTGCTCTGAACTGGGCAATGCCAGAGCCAGCCCATTCCTCCCACTTCCTCCAGCATCTTCCCATTCACAGAAACATGTCTGCTGTCATTGCAGCAAGCACTGCACAGCTTGAGGAGAGATTTTTGCACTGCTATAATTAAAGCTATTACTCTCATACAGAGCCGATAGCTAGATAATCTAGGTCATCATGTATGTACAGCCTGGAAGGGTGCTCATCATAGCTGTGGAGATCTCTTTCCACAGCTGAGTTTTACTGTGTGATGTTAAAGCACGTAAAAGAGGCTACGTAACATCTTTGCTTACAGCAAACTGTCACGTACAGTTCCACTTTGGGGACTTGTTCATCTGCCCCTGTAAGCAATGACAAGCCCATGGCAGAAGGACTGGGGAGGTGACCCCTCAGAAACGTTTCAGACAAGCACTTCAGTGTAAGTTCCGCCTTGTCACCAGCTTTTAATAATCTATAGTTTTTATATTACATATACACGTATATTTACATACATATATCCATCTATACATATCCATCAATAAAAACAAGCTTTCTGAAGTGCCTACTGCCTTGCTTGCCCTGTTGAGGGTCCGTCAAAAGCCCTTTTCTGCAGAGGCTTGACTGCTTCAGAAAATCTCTTCTTTCAAAGTAGGTACCTGCATCATTGTCCTTCCCACAGCAGAAGACAGTTTTTAAGACCTCCCCTTCAGTAACCAAAACTAAATGAATCTAACATCAGGAGAGGCTCGTACAAGGAAAACCTATCAGACATTGAAATAGTGTCCCCCAGGGAAGCTGGGGAAGCCCAGTCATTTAAGGCTGAATAGATCGACCTATTCTGGGACAGCTGGAATGATAGGCTAGCTGAGCTAATATGGCTTTTCCATTTCTAATACATCTGAACTGAACTTGGACTGTTGAGACCCACCAACGCAGGCAGATACGCTTTCAAGGAACACCAGAAAATGAGGAACAGCATTTTTGGTAGTCAGACAAGTCATAACCACAGGATCCCTGGACATTCAGTTGTGGCTTTTTGTCTTCTTCCCTCTCCAACTTCTGTGCTAAGACACTTCTCTCTCCAAAAGCAGTAAGGGCTCAGGCCTCCTATTTCTGAACTGATGTCATCTTGTTTGGGAACTTGGGAAACAGTTAAAAAAAGAAAAGAAGAGTCTATGGAAGGAACAGTGAAGAAGAAATGTGCTGGAAGATCAATGTGTGCCGTGTTATGGTGCGAGTCTTAAATAAATGACAAATACCACTTCAAGCAGGAAAAAGAAACTTTGAGTTGAAAACACAGGTATTAATGTTCAGACATAACTTGGTTTTTCCTCCCACTTGTCATGGTGTGTGGAGTCTAAGTAAATAATTTTTACTTAGTTTTTGTGGTGATTGTTGAGGATATGAATGATTCTAAGCCTAAATGTGTGTACACATATATTTTTCTCTTTTTCAGTTTCTATAATCCAAATTCTCTAGGGAATCTCTGTTGCAATAGTTTCATCATTCTTCCCCTCTGAAAGTTGGGCTTTGAGAATAAACAAACTATACAAATTGTGTCAGGTTAGGTTCGGGGAGGAGATGGGCTCCTTTCAGTAAAAAAAATGCTGTAGGATCACTACAACAACCAATTACACTGACATCCCCCCAGAAAAAAAGTTGCATCTTGAGCAGAGATCCCTGGTGTCAGAGATGTGGCGTAATAGCCCTTCCCCACAGGTCAGTCAATGATTGCAGGAATGATGCAGAGTGAGGAAGCTGTTCTTGGGGGAAAGCAACTTTTCAGTAGACTGGAAGTTGTTTTATCCTTAGCGATGTGTATTGCTGGTTGCAGCCTCCCTTCTTTACTTTGTTTCCTACAGGGCAAAAGAGCAAAGGGATGTAAAATGTGGGAAATGAACTGAAAGCCTCAGTAATTGCTTCCCTTGGAGATGAACGTAGACCAGGTCAGTCCTGGAGTGTAATTTTACTGTAAGGAACAAAATCCAGGCTGGAGGATAAGGATAGTCCCTGGAAAGTCTTCGGAGAAAATGAATAAGGTGTTCACCTAAGAGGTTTTTAACTACATTTTAGTTCAAGGGCTGGTATCTGACGCATTGGAGGAAACTATCCTGTGCACTACTCATAATCTGTAAAAGTCCATTTTTTGAGCTGCTGAGCTCAAAAGTCAGTCTGTATGTACCATAAATATCTTATGTGCTATTTAAGCTACACAGGCTTATGTAGCACAACCTCCATTTTGTTTAACTTACGATCTGGTACCTCATGCACAGTTTTTCCAACTTTCTGACCCTCGTAAACTGATTTTGTGAGGGACTTTTTGTTGTGCTTGCTTAGTTATCAGTGCAATCAATATTATCTCCTTACACCACCATTTACAGGAATACCTCACCAACACCTCTGTCTCTTCCCAAGTGTGGAAGTGCAGGACTTATCTTCCCAGCATTTGCCAACATGATAATACACAGAAGACACTGGGCATGCAGGAGTAAAGGTCCATACTGTAGCTTGGTCCTGCTGCTCCACTGCTATAGGAGCCTTTAGGGGCTGTCAGAGCCCTAGAAACATAAACCTTCAGGGTTACTGCAGGGAGAGCTGATTTCTTCCACAGCCTCCCAGTAAAACAGTTCACTGAGGTCTTCTCCTTCTCTTGAATTACCATCTGAAGACATTGATCCCAATGTCTTAACAATGCTGTAGCAACCCATATGCTTCCAGCACTCTCAGACAGCAGCAGTTTGGGGAATGACCCAATGTTTTTTTCAGTATTTACAAATATGAAGAAGGCAGTTCCATTGTACTCAACTTCTTACTTCATGTATTTCCAGGGTGCACTAAGTGCTTTTTCTAATCCCCATCACAAGTAATTATTTTGTTTTATTTAAAGACATCTGACATGCATTCATCACTCATTTCAAGGAGTTTCCGCTTGCAGAAAAAATATGTAGTGCAATAAAATTACAAGATATTAAGGCTGCAGTAGCTGGCAGCATTTGTTCATGTGGCTTTTCTCTTTCCATGTCTATCTGCATGCTGGTTAGAATAGGATGCTCAGATTACCACACGGACTTCTCTTAAAATCTTTGTCCAGTTGTTTCCAATACAGTAACTTTCAGTCAAACAAATAAGCAAATTCTCTTGTGTCTCATTCTTTGTATGTAGCACAGCTCCTCTGCTTTAGACTGTTATTTGTCATTCTTATGAGTTTTTTGGATGCCTCTGCCAGAGGAAAGCCAGGGCTGCCATTTTCAACCAAAAAAAATCCCATTCATTGGATCTGTTGGGAGAGGTTTAACAGGAAGCTCAGGTCTGCAAGTAGTAATCAATATTTCCTAGCCCATGAGGTGCTCTCCTTCAGTGCTCACCTATTAACTCTTCTACTCAAACCCAGGTTTGTTTTTGGGTTTTTTTTGTTTGGTTTGGGTGTTTTTTTCTGTATGTTTAATTTATCACATGCTTAGCAAAGTGAGGTCTGGAAAAAACACCGCAAGAGAGTGAGGGTTGCCATTTGAGTTGTTAGAGGTTCAATAGATGCTGTGTCTTCCCCAGAATCGGTGTCAAGTCAATGCTCTAGGTTGCCACAATGACTCCTACTGGGAGTAATACACCATTTTCCATCAATGTCTCATTCAGTATTACAGACTAAGGAATGCTTCCTTTGGTATGAGAGAGGCTAATGACAAGTGGATAGGTCAGTAATTACAGTCCATGGAGAGGAGTCAATGGAATCTCCATCCTGAGATACGTATCTCCAAACCCTAAGTCACAAGCTCTTGCTGGTACCCATCTAACATTCAGACACTTTCGATTAGTTGGTATTAATCTACCTAAATGTACCAGCAAAAGCCCAAGTCCTTTCTGCTTGGACTAGATGAGTTGCTGCTTTGGCCAGGAGGGAGTGCAGTCACCAGCTTTATCCCTGCCCATCATAGCCTAAGCCACCTTCTCCAAGCCAACGTGTTACGATTACAGACCATCCCAAAGTGCTGGTGTTGTGTATGTATGTGCTATACAACTGTTGTACATCTCACACCCACACTTCAGTGGTTGGCCAAAGTGATCTGAGTATTTCAAAGTTTGAAATGAAGGAGGCAATGAAAACGCAAATTCTTGCTGTTGTGATGAAGACCTGAGAGATCTCAGAGTTCGAGAGCATTTCCTTTTCGAGCCTCATTCTGTGGGATCCCTCCCTGTCTTCCCTATAGTCTGTAAAGCGGATTTGTTTGTGGCATACATACAGTAATGTGCTTATAGAGAACACAGAGGTTTAAGCAGCTTTCCTCGATGGCCTTTGATTCACTGAAATTTGCCCTAGGAAACATTGCAATGATGGCTGATCTATTCCATCCCTCCTCCTGGTGCTGTATATTTCCCATATCATATTCCTCAATATTGTTTCTGGCAGATGTGCAAAGAGGGTGGTAATAGAAGCCCATTTGTATGACTAAGAGTTCATTGCCTCTGCTCCAAAACAGTGAAAAACTAACATTCAGTAATTCTGCCTTGCAAGCCGTCGTTATTTTCATAACACTTCAAGCGAGCAGCAGAAATACCGAGCAGCCTCTGGGCAGGGAAAATTAGCAAGGCCAGTGTCCTGCCTGCAACTGGAAGCCTCTTGAAAACAAGAGTGGGTTTGAAACTGGAGGCCTTGGGAATCAATAGGTGATTGTTTGCATGTGTGGGCCACAAAGTGCCACCGCAGTTGAAGGTCAGTTGGTCTTACAGTTACAAACTGCATTTTTCAGAGGCCTGTAACATGCCTGTTTCTATTTGCAGGCAGCAAATAACGTACCACACAAGTGGTCTGTGAGCTTTTGTTTTTCCTTAAAGGAAAATATATGTGATGAGGGAGGAAGGAATTAGCAGAGAGCTGGCACTGCATTTCAAGACCCGTGCTTTTATTTTTAAACTGAGCTCACCAAAGTCCTGCTTAGCCTTAATAAATATGTTTCTCTGGCCAAATCTTTGATGTCATGCCTGGAGATACAGCTTCACATCTCTCTCTCCATTTAGTAGAAACCTTTCAACTAAATATAAATGCATCAAGCTGAAGAAGAAGATGTTTATTTTATTTTATTCATTTAAGGCCCAATCCAAAGCACAGTGCAGTCAATAAAAATCTAGTCAAGGCTTTAGTGGACACTGGACTGTGCCATCATGAAAAAAGCCTTTATTAAATGCATTCCAGAAATCAGATGGGCCAATATTTAGACAACTTTTCCTTGCCTACCCTAAATTCCTTCCTGTCACCACAAGCAGGAACATACATCCTATGTTTTGGATTATTTGTTTTTTGGGGTTTTTTTTTTGTTAATATTATTTTTACTAAGCAAAACTGGTAAGGTAGATGTTCTGATGTTGAAACCTATGCAGAAGGTCTGTAGGTTGAAGAACCTGCTGAAGGTTGTCCTCCTCTGAGAATTAGATCCCTCCTTTATTCACTGGTCCCCATGCTACAGTCTCATGTCAGCATCACCCCACTGTTGGTGGCAATGCTACCCTACCAGGACCAATGGAAAGGCCCTTCAACTACTCTGTGTCTTCAGATTTCATAATTACAAAAGGAAAGATTATTTGGAAAATTAAACATTCTGTCTATCTCAAAGGCATTATTGGTATAATGCAGAAAAATCTGCCTTTAGATACAGTGTATGGCTCCTCACTAAAACTCCAGAGAAATCATGATACAAAATCAATGGGATTGCTCAGTTTCACTCACTAGAGATAGGGATCAAGTTTTTCACCTCTGAGGGTTCTGTGTAGCCGTATTTGTGAATATATAGAAAATGTTTTGCACTTCTCAAGCAAAAGACACTGTGAAACACATGCAAAGCTACTATTAAACTTCAGGATTTCGATTAAACAGGAGCTTGATCTGAACCACCATCAGATGCTCTTTCCCAAAACCAAACCCCAATCAGTGAAGTTTTGCAAAGCAAATCTCAGCTCCTTTTCTTACCTCACTACCTGTGTGCATGGCCATGGGACCTGTCAGCAGAAGGAACTCCTCATTTGGGCTTGGAGAAGCTGTACTGAGCTGCTCTCGGCTCCAAGCCACTCTTAGCATCTCTTTAATACGGCATGGTTACTTCAGGGCCCCTGCAGGCTTTCCCACTGCATCTGAATACATCAAACAGGGAGGGAGAGACTTGTAAAAGCTCAGTGCTCTGTAAGCCCTTCAGTGGCACAAGAAGGACACACAGTGATGGTCTTATGCTGCACCATTCCTGCACTCCCCTCCTTGTTTCTCTACCTGCCTCACATATCTGGTATTTATATGTCTGAAGAAATTCCTCCATAAAAATCATGCAGTTGTATTTCCTAGGTCTGTTCTCTTTTTTTCTTTTTTTTTTTTTGTGCTAAAGCTGCTTCCCTTGCAACAAGCAGACTTTAGTAAGTCTTTGAAAAGGACAGTTGGATTTAATGGCATGGAAATAAATCACATGTAGAAGAACTGAAGAACACTAGAGCTGTACACAAGTAATAAAAAAGGCTATTACTGTCTCCTTGTTGATCCAAAAAAGAGCAAACATCCTCAGCATGTTTTATTTAATAAGCACCATTTCTTCTTTAGAACAAGCACACTTCACTTATTTTTCATCTGCATATTACTTACTATTTTTGCCAGCCCCATAGCTAAGAAGTGTTCTACTTCTGTTACAGGCAAGGGTAACTGAGGCAGGAGAGTGTAGACCAGCACTCGCCAAAGTGACTGTACAACATTAGTCACCAGATAGCCACATTTTATCTCTCAGGTTGCCAAGGGCCATGCTCCCGGCTGCTCCATAGGATTTCACCAGAAACCCTGGGCAGTTGGCATCCCCAAAAATCAGTCTTCTTATTTGTTGCCTAATACCAGGAATAGGCGATGTATCACTTCCCTCTGTGGCTTCTCAAAATGCTTTAGAAGCAACAGTGTCTGTGTCCTGAGCCCTAGTAGAGTGTTCATCCTCTTTTAGCACCATCCAAAGAAGGAAAGAATTAATAACAATGCTAAATTGCATTTATTAATGCAACCAATAACTGAATAGGAGAACTTGGTTACGTGAAAACCTGTCATCTCACCATGCCTCCAGTCCTTGTGCTAATGGGGTGTGCTCTTAATCCCAACACCAGTTTCAGAGTCCACTGCAGCCTTGCAAACCCATCCCTTCCATCCCACCCTGCCCACCATGCAGCTGGATCGAACTTCTGGGCATTAGTGTCAAATCCCCTTCACCTCCTGTGCTGACTGTATCCCACCCAACCAAGTCATGAGACTCCTCTTTGTGCAGTATCACCTCAGGGAGAGCTACACATTGCCCAAGGAAGAAGGTGGTGCAGGATGCAGAGAATGCCTTGGAGGGCTATTCAACCACCTCCTGGTTTTTGCAATACATGTCTACCTTCCTTTCCCCAAAAAATCTGTCCAAAACCATCAATGATTATATTTGCTAATTTTAAGCTAATTACTGTTTGCAAAATGAGTCGTGAGAAAACTGTTTATCAACGTACCATTTCTGATAGTTTCCCCAGGGGAGCAGCAGGCTCGGAGCCTGCTCTGCCAGCACTTTAATCTTGCAGAATTGAACCCTGCAGGATGCTGTGTATTCGCTAAAAAGTGCTGAAGCAAAACAGTATTGAGGGTGCTAAGGACCTGTCTGGAGGCATGCAGCACCTGGCAAGATCAAGCTACAAGTCATGCCTCTGCTTTTCTCAAAAATAAATAAATAAATAAATAAATAAAATTAAAATTAAACCAAATCACTCGGCAAAGCAAGCTGTTTCTCAGCAGACAGAGAGTGCAGGGTAGGAATTGTTAGGAA
>JAAGNO010020364.1:8740-31011 GCA_033439905.1 Ceryle rudis
GCCCTTGGGGAAAGGAACCAAAATTTTTTTTTTTTTTTTTATTATTCCCTTGTGATTTTACAATATTTCCATTTTATTTAGTTATTTTTTAATATTTTTTTTTTTTTTTTTTTTTTTTTTTTTTCTGGTGAATGGAACAAATGCATATGGGTAACATTTCCAAGACAGCTTCATAAGGAAACAACGCCTATACGTCTGTGTTGTGTGTAGACTTGACTGCCTTCATTCCTAAACAATGTGTATCCATTGGTCATTTTCAAGGGAATTTCAGAAAAAGCAGATTTCAAGCATAAACATTTGCCTTCATGTTTTATGGAAATACCAGAGAACAGAGAAGAGCGGTTCAATCATAAGGCTTCTCTCTCATGTTAGACACCAAATACCTTATTAATTATCAGCAAGAAAAGGTTACTTTTGATAGTAATCAGTCAGAAAACAAACAAACAAAAAAACCCCTTCAGGATATCATGCTTTGCTAGTTTGGATGCTTATTGAAGCACCTGGTGAAATGGTTTATTTTTACTTTGTGTTTTTTCACGCAGTAGCATAATATTCCAGTTGTTAGGCTGCAAATATTACACACCATTAGAGAGTCTTTTTAAAAACAAAAGAACCATGACAATATTATGAAGGTCTGCCTTAAAACCACATCTTATTTCTTTTCTTTGGTAAAACATGATCCAAAATGATTATTTTAATCAGACAGTTTGTTACTTGCAAATTAAGAAGATGCCACAATGGCTCCATAAATGGATACCTTGTAAACTACTCTGTCTCTGAAACTGGGTCTGTAGGACCCTGAAGTAAATTCAGCATGTACCTAAAACAGTCAATTAGGCAGGGATGAAGAAAATAATGAAACAGACTGGAGAGTGAAAGAAAGAATAAAGAATACTGAAAATACAGGCTAGATATTATAGAGGATGACAGAATCTCCACCATATAATGAACATATTATACTAAGTGGAACTATTTTTATTCTCCCACTAGTTAATAACAAATATTTAGATTGTAGTATTTTCTAGATACCTAATCAAAGACTGTCATCCCACTGAATTATGCATGATACAAACCCATAGTGAAATATACGGTCTAACATTTGAACACCAGCCCCCAGCATCAGGGTAATTAATTAAAAAAGACAAAATTAGGCTCTGAACTCAGGCTTATTAACTCTTGGTAAAAAGAATGAGACACTAGCAACTCAAAAAGATGAAGTGTTGGAAGACATGCTGAATACCTACAATATGCTGCATACAGGGATGTATATGAATTTGCATTCCTCTTTGGAGTTCAGTCAAGGCTATAAAAGTTATATATCTGCTAACGAAAATATAGAGCATTAAATCATTTCCTGAAGACTAAATCCTGCCTTCAGGAAGGTCCCCTTAAATAGTATTTCCATCTTTTGGATGTTTATATAGGAGTTAGAACACATGCTCAGGACTTAGTGACTTTCTTAATTTCTCTTGCCAGTTCACAAAATTTCAAGTCCATAACTTTCAGTTCCCAGTAGCATATTCTGATATTTCAACTGCAAAATTGGCTTCGTTCAGCCGACCACACAAAAGTAAAGAACACAACAGTTATGGCTTTAGAAGAACTTCTAACACAAGAGTGTCTCCCTCAAGTCTACTGGGAAGACCATTCAGTTAGGAGTCAGCTGATGCACATTTTGCTTCTCTGAAGTACGAGCTCTAACCTGTGACTTCAAGCAGAAAAGGTCATATGCACAACTCAGCTAAAGCTGCTTTCAAAGCAACTGTTTTGGCAATCAGAACAAACATTTTGATTGTATTTTACAAGTTGAGAAGTGCTTAGTCATGTAGTTGGCTCAACACTGGTGCTAAACAGTCCATCAGGCAAGCTTTTTTCTTATCAATGTTAAAAGAGTATTAACTTAAACCTAGTAAAAATTAAGAATCTTTAATATTATAAAAGATAAAGAGCTTGTAGTTCTCTACTTGCTGGGTTCAAAGGAACAAATAGGATAAAACATGGGGAATAATCACCTAAATCCTACTTATGGATGACCTAAGAAAGAACAACTTCAGGAATATCAAATGGAAAAAATTCTAAAGTTAACTGATTTATTAATGGCAATTTAGTGATTACCCCTGCAAATGTATTTTAACATATCCCCTCAATAAACACTTTTTTATTTCTGCCTAATGGAACAATGTACACAACACATGGAGAACTATTCTTTTGCTACTAAAGGGTCATTTGTTTTCTCACTTAAACTGAAAAAAAATTTCAATTCTATCTAGTAACAGAGAAAGAAAAAATGGCAATCCAAACAGAAGCAATCCTGTTAAAACTGTTATTCCCTCAATAAAATTCATATCCAAAGGTCTGAATGTTGTATACTATTGTCAGGCACAGTATTGTCAATGCTTGACACAGAATTAACATTTCTGTTATAAAGATTCCTCTGGCAAATAACAGTAGACAGAGTTTGTGAAATCTCATGCAAGCTTAAATGTGTAACTCGCTGATTTCCACTGGTATAACTGAACTTAGTTTGCTTTTTTAAATTAAAGTGCTGGATGTTACACAATTTTAGTGCAGTGTCTGAATTCTTCATCTTAGATGAACAGTTGGATAACCAAAAGCCTTCAGTCACTATCAAATAAAATATTAAAATTTGTCTGTTCTCCTGAATATTAAGATTGTAATACAAGTTAAATATGTCCAAAGGTATGCAGGAAGCTCATAAAATAATCATGACTTAAACAGGTTTTAAGTAGAAGTCTGAAGCATGCTAAAACTTTACTTTTGTGGATTTTGAAAGATAGTAATTCTCTGTAATTGATATTTACACAGCAAAACTTGCCTATTTTGTGGTAATTATATATAGGTCTGAACTGCAGCTTTCTAACTGTATTGCACTGGTTAAGTTAAGCACTGGTATAACTTACAGATATGGACTCTCTGGCACCACCATTACCTTAGCATTTTATTACTTTCTAAAAAAAAAAAACCCTATCTTCTAGCTCAACTAAAAGTTTTACATTTCATACAGAAATCACTTTCTGAATTTGATGGACTGTATTACATAGGAGATCAAGTTGTGTTAATCAAGTTCTTCCTCTGGCCTTAAACTACTAATCTAAAACCTGACAAAATAAATGAAGGGCACACAAATTAGAAGGGCAGGAGATGAATTAGTAAAACACGGTACAAAACATGCAAAAATATCAGCTAATACACATACACTTCCTGTGAAAAATATTTTTTCACTCATACCTTACAAAGCTGCAATTTAAAAGTATAATGAGCTCATTCTTGTGAGATTGTTTTTACAGTAAAAAAAATATTATCTAGGGTTTCTAATGAGATCTGGGCAGAATCCTTATAAGTACATTCTCTAAAATGTTTCTAGATATTTGGAACTGCCCTGTCCCCCCAGAAAAACACCCGTTGAACATCATTGCAAGAGAAATCCACTGATAACAAAAAATTACACGTCTGGAGGATAAGTAAAGAAAGTCAGAGAAAAAGTGAGCAAGGAGCAGTAGATAAGAGTGCAGAAAGAGATAAACAGACCTGTTTTAGGGAGTAATAATGTATGTTTCCAACTCCTGTGGAAAAAAACAAAAGCAAACACATTTATCCAATGCTGGTTGCCAATGTCAATAAAGTATGCATGCACCTTTGCCTAAGTAGTTTTAGCTGGAAAGATATCCAATACAAAACACTAATGTCATGTCAAATTATTAGCATAGGACAGTAATAAATGCCAGAGCATAATTTATTTTTTCTAAAGATTTAAATGTGGACCATCAGTCTTCTCTAAATAAGTGTACAATGGTAAGCCTTGAAACAGAAAGCCTGGATCATAAAGTATCTCCCCTAGTTTTATGCAATGAGACTTAGAATGAAAGGAAAATAATTCAAAGTTTTTGGATTTTTTAGAACCCCTCTAAAATATTATTATAAAAAGGGAGCTGTGGTGGCTGCACTGATGGGTGCACACAGGAGTCAGAGTGTACACAGAAGTGTGCACCAGCTTCACATGCATTGCCTTGCTTGAGTCCTTGTATGCTCCTAGCCTTGCACAGGTCCTTGCACCCTAACTCCCTTGCAGGGGTGGTCCTTGCACAAGGCCTTGCTTGCTCACTCCCTTAAAGTTTAAAAAAATATGTAGGAAATAATATTTAATTCCATAAAACATGGGCCAAATAATACAGATGTCATTAAGACAAATCTTACAGGGTAATAACAAAACTGAAATCCTATCAGAACAATTATTGATGGAATGAAAGATCTGCTATACTTTAGAAGACTTAATACCTAAAGATATTTTCAAGAACACATGGATAAGTCCAAGAAACATATGCAGAAATAGTTCTTTCTTTCATATTATAATGAGCTGCACAGCGAGACAAATTTTATAATAAAAACATTCATTTGTTAATAGAAAAACCAATGAATGTCTTAAGCACACAAGACAGACAAGAAAGTACTGTAACCTCCAGACTGACATAACTTTTTGTGCAGAATACTATGTATTGCCTACCAACCACACAAAAAATTCTCAATAATATGCTTATGACTAATGAAGTAGGCATCAAAATGAAAGTTTAAAGACTTATCTTCCTTCAAATGGTTGTTACACAGGAACTTAGCAGTATGCCATGCTTGCCTCAAGGCATTCAAGAGTTTTCATTGCACACTCATTTCTATGGTGTATTTTATAATATGTTTTAACTTTGTCACACATTATGCAGGACTTATGTACTTACTGCAGTATACACTTGTTTAGACAAGTGATAAGTCGTCCATCAGAAAAAAAAACAGCCAAGCCCAAAACCCAAGCAAAACTAGTCTAGATCCTTAACAGACTAATGACATTATTTCTCAATTAAGGTACAACAAGCTATCTACATACTTCTATTATCAAACTGAAAACAAATCCGTATTCACTCTTGCTATCAAGATCTTGACATTAACCTTTGCAGAAACATGGATGAAGAGTAATTTTTTTTTTTAATCTCTCTTTAAAACACAAGCATACATACACTAAAAAATCCCATCATAAATGCATAAGAAGCTAAGTTATGTGTTTAGTATTCCATTATAATTCAGGCAGGTTTTACTATCACATCAGAATTCTGTTTTGTCAAGAGACCCATCTGAAGTTCTATAGAAGGTCTATCTGATTCTAGAATCGCAATGCTCTTGGGAGCAAGTCTTTTACTGAGACACATCCCTTCTGTTTAGACCCACCAAAGACCAAAATCTGCAACTATAATAAGCATAATATTTGTAATGTATCCACAGAGCCAGAGTGTAACTATTAAACACAAGACTTCCATAATGCAGCCTTCAGCACATTGGGACCACATACAGGACCGACAGCATAATTGCTACTACGTTTTGGCTTTGCAGTAATTGCCATTTCAAAATGGCTAAGAAAGCTTCATGAAAAAAAAAACCAAACCAAAACAGAAACTCCCTGACCCTTTACCAGATTATTTCAGTTAAACATACAACAGGCATATATATTATAATGGAAGCTTCAAGTAAGCAAAAAAAAAAAGAAAACTTCCATTTCTGTGGTGTGGCCTCCAGCCCTCTCTCCTTCAGCACATCTGTGCACAAGTTTGGGGAGCAGAGCCACAGCAAAAATCATATTTGGTGAGTGATCAACCAGGTCCCCACTTTGGGGAGTGACTTTTAGTTCCTCTCCTCTTTCCCACTACTTTCCCTAGAACAAATGCCACTATGCTACCTCTCCTGTATCCTTCACCCACTTAAAGCTTCCAATGTCATTTAAGTTACAGCAGTGACAAGAGGAGACTGTGAGACAAGGGACAGCATCCAGGGGTTGACAGCTACAGACACAGCCTGCTGCTTCAATTCCTCGCAGCATACAGTGTGCACTTGGCAGTGGTGCTCACTGCACACTTGAAAGAGCAGATGGTATAAGAATTAGCTGCAATAAGGATCTGAGCTGATAAGCACATACTGTTGCTACCCAAGCACTGATGCAGGTTTACTTAATTGTATTTATAAAATCAACCTTACATTTATGATGTAGTTCACTATTACAACCAGAATAATATGGTGTTACATAGTTTTTCTGATGGTCAGAAGAGAGACCAACTTGTCAGAAAAATCAACTATCTTCTCAGTTGCAGTATTTATTACGCCCGTCACACCTTCAGAAAAGCAGCAACTCAAAATGCCTTTTTCCTGTTTATTCCCCCAGCTGAAGTCACTTAATAATTACTAACTTGTCTGATCTAAGTAGTAGCAGAGCTATTGAGTGGCCACAAACCATGCTCTTCATGGGAAAACTCAGGTTGGAAACAACCTTGAGAAGTGTCCAGTACAACTTCCTTCTCCAAGCAGGATTATCTCTGAGCTCAGGACAGATTGCTCAGGGCTTTTTCCATTTCAGTCTTGAAAACATCCAGTGAACTGCACAATTCTAGAAAACCTGATGCACTGCTTGACTATCCTTAGGGTGAAAAAGCTTTTCACCATCCAGAACACATTGTTTCACCTCATATCATCTGTACACGCATCATTTGCTAGAGTGAACAAACTGGGTCTGTCTTCCTGACACATAGCTATTGAGCCATTAGGTCTGTTAGGACCTAATACTAATAGGTATCCTGGTGGCTTTGTCTTCTCCAGGCTGAAGAAAATACATTTCCCTCACCTTCTCCTCACAGAACGTGCTCCAGAATACTGTCTTAATGGCTTTTCACTGAACTCACTCCAGGTATCCTACAGCATCCCCTAACAAGGAGAAGACTAAGATGAAGGCTGAAGCCTACACAGAGGTCAGGATTTTTCTTGGCTGGAATGAATGATATCAAGTTGAAAAAAAGAATATGGATGTCTGTTCTTCAGAAACTCCTCTGGAGCCTGAGTTCTGAGAATGGTGTATGGCAGATGCTTTCTAACTAATGTCTTTCACATTTTCTGTCGGCTAGCTCTAGAGGTGTGCCCAGCTGCATGTGGGAAATGCTGACTATAGATATTTCCCTACACAGCAAGTTGATGGCTTAAAATCTTGTTCGGAGACTACCGTTATTACCTTTCTTCTAATACTTTGTTCTGAACTCCTACACTTGCAGCTAAACATCTGAAAACTGAAAAATGCCCACTTCACTCAGTGAAACACCAGAAGATACTCACATACTCAGATCACTGCAGGACTTTAACAGGTATAAAATCTGTAAACATGCAAGACCTTTTCTTTCATATACTGAAAAGAATTTAGTCTGACATTTGCTCTTTTATTTTAGTTTCAATTTGCAAAGTTTCAAATAGTTTAATTCCAATGCAAGAATTGCTGGGATTTGACAACTACCTTTTTTAATTGTCTCCAGTTATATTTTATTCATTAGTTCATAAAAAAATGATTAGTAGAGGAGTCTTGAAACATCACTATCATAATGTTTTAAAATCAATTTGCATTTACCTCCTCTAGGTATGAAATCTAAAACTTTCCAAGTTCTTTTTTTGCATAAAATAGCATGAATCAAATTATTTAAGACAACAAGAAACGTCAGTCAAAAATGTGAAGTCTAACTGATAAATTACTTATTGTCTATTTTAAGTCATATGATTGAACTATAAAAAAAAGACTAACTGCAGATTCAAGTATGTAACAGATTTCTATAAATGAAATAGCATGATTTCTTCTTATCTGAGGATATTAAATAAATCTTACCACCTTAGCACGGCAACTATGAACAATATCAACCTTTCCTCACATTTGAAAAAATTGAGGGCTAATGTTAAAATATTTTAAAAATAACAAGAGCAGTATGACTAAGCCATGTAAATTATAGCTGGAAAACATATGGGCTTTTAGAAAATACTATGGTCTTAAGGATTAGTACTTTTCCTGTGTATTCTGCTTTTACATGATATGACCAAGGTGGTCATTACAATAAAAACAAGCATGGGATTGGAAAAGAACATTAGCACTGTAAGGGAAATGAGAACCTCCTTGTATGGAAGTTTTTCATGTTTGCATCTAATGCAACTGAAGTGCCTCATCAATTCAGTCGCATGCGTGTTTATTGGCACAAAGGAGGAGGTACAAACATGCAGAGAAGTAGGCAGGGCTGTAGCAGCCACAACTTCTGTTAGCTTATAACGTTACAAAACTGTGGGCGTCAAGTCTGCACTGCCATCAAAAAAAAAATGCCAAGCTGCTTTTAATCTAGGTTTAACCAGGACCCCAGCCTAGTTTTAGGCCATGCAAAAGTTTATATCGTGCAAAGAATAAAAGTCCAGGTATGAAAATCACACCTTTCAATTGTGGTGTGAGTTTATGCTGCTTTAAGTATTTGCAGAATTACTCTGCTAGAAGTCAGTTTCATAACAGGTATTAACTAACACCAAGCTGTTGCCCAGAGGGGCATTCCCGCCCACACAGCTTGTGCTTATTCCTGTTTCCCCTTCTCCTTGCAGGTGTTATCAGCTGTTCGATCTGATCCAATGTCCTCTGTAGTTGCAAGAAACACCAATGCAAATGCAAATGGCAGACTGAAGCATGCAGGCAGGACAGACAGAAGGGCAGCAGAGAGGATCCGAATGGTAGCAGAAGCTTCACTTGCCTCAAACCCAAAGATTGCAGCTAACTCCTAAGCCTTCCATGACAGCTTCATCTATGATGTCAACCTCGGACAAATGAATACTTAAAATCTGAAGCTCCATTTAACCAGTTGTTGGAGAAGAGAAACAGAACACCCACTTCTGCACTGATATTTAGCATGCTGACCCCTGAGAAATTATTCCAGTATCTGCTTGTTTTCACTCAGAGCTTTTGAAAATGCAGTCCTGGTCTTGTGAATCTTCCAGGACCTCTAACAGTTTCACTGCTTCCTACATTTATGAGCAGAACCTGTGGAGTGGGACAGAACACTGTTATCTCTCCTTCTGACTGGGCACCAAGGCGGTGGGAGGGCAGGCAGACAGGGCAGCAATGATCAGGTTACCCAGAGAGGCTGGGGAATCTCTGATGCTGCAGGGTTTCACAGTTTAGCTAAGGAAACCCATGACTGACCTGATCAAGTGCTAGCAACAGGCCCATTTCAACTGCAAAGCTGGGTTAGATGTTCTCTAGAGGTCCATACAAAAAAAAAAAAAAAATTCTATGATTCAGTGAGTAGCTCCAAAGGCAGCAGATTTACCTGTTTGCTGTTGTTTAGTGACAACACCACATGATTTAGCATTCTGTTAATGTTTAGGAAGTTAGAACTGTAGCCATAAAGTTTAAACTCTATAAAGATTTAGAAGAAGACTTAAATTCTGGTTAAACTTATAGGTAGTTATGTTCATAAGCCAAAGCTCATTTAAAAAAAAATAAAAAAATCCCCAACTCCACTGAAGCTGCTGATTCTTCTAGACAAAATCAAGGTGTAAACAAGTACATGCAAATATCCATGATGTGCATTTTGTCCAAAGAACAGGAAATATCTTTTAGAAATTAATCCTTAAACCGCTGAAGTGCTATAATACATTCCACACATCTCTAAAATTAAAAAGAAACAAACCAAACTATCTTTAAAATTAAGGGGGTGGGTTTTTTTGGTTGGTTTTGCCTTGTACTTTTCCCACTAAAGTGAAATACGGTTTAGTTCTACTAATAAGGTGAAAGTTTTTAATGTGTACAATTTCTTCTCCCTTTAAAATTTCTTTACAGATGGACTTCTTTGGGGTTTTAAGAGGATGCTCTTACAGATAACAAGTCCAGAGAGACTGGTCCAGGAAAACTGTTTCAGCAAAAGAAGGGAAATAACATATTTCATAGCTGTTGTCAGAATAATATATAGAATTAAAAAAGCCTTGCAAACACAAGGTTTTGCTAACAACTTGAACTGTGTCCCAATAAGGAAAAATACAATTCAAGAGTTTAAGCACAGATTTGTACTCATAGCAGCTCATCCAGCTACATGTGGAACATTTGCATTCCGTACTAGATGAAGCTTTTTATTCCTAAAATATGACAAAATAGACAAATAAAACAATAGAAGGAATTTGAAAGGCCTTTATTCTAGTATTTTCACTCACATACTGCTAAATTCATTAGAAATAGGAACTGTTACTGAAAGTGAAGCTTGATGGATCAACTCCTCTTTGTCTTTGAAGTGAATTGGGAGAACAAATGTTTCTTTCCAGGTTAGTATTCTCCTCTACTGTGTGGAAGCTTTTTATTATTTTTCAAGCTTATTTTAAAAGCGAATGTATTTTCCAGAACTCTGCCATCCTATGTGACATTCACATCAAATTCATACCACACTATGCCAGTATATGAAAACACTTCCAAGTAATACTACAGTATCATTTGACAGCATTTTGCTAAATCTGAGCTAGTAAGCCTTGTATGCAATTCTGTAGGCTGACAGTTTAATAGAACATGCATTGCCAATACAAAGTAATAGAGAAAAATTGCGGCATCAAAGCAATATATGCTTAGAGGCAAAGCATCACATTTTCCACAGGCACAGACAGTTATGTTATGATAACACTTCTGTAAAGCCTGAAGGTAATTTCAATAACCAGCAAACTCCAGATAAAGTTTTAGCAACTCACACACCTTCCTGATGTGCTTTATCCCCAGCTCTAACTTGCCATGCTACCTGGACACGTGAGAACAAATTAATTGACATCACCTCTATACTAGCAGCAAACATACCACAGTGTTTTTCATCATGGCTTTAATAGTGAATCCCTCGGAGATCTGCTGCTTGCTTTTCTTCACGTGCCCCAGTGGCTCCTGCAGCTGGGGGCAACTGTCACCTACGGGCTTTGAGGGGCTTGAGCCCGCTTTCTCCACTACCATGTCCTCACCAGCTTCAGCGACGGACAAGAAACAAAATACAGACTAAAAAAAAAACCCAAATAAACATCAACGTTTCGCCCCAGTAAGTTAGAAAACACAGTAAGTCTACCTCTGTTCCCTTCCCAACCGGCGACAACCCCACACACCCCCTTCCCGCGCCTTCCCTGACCCTGTCAGACCTCCTCGCGCCCCCAAGCCCCCTTCTGCATCCCGCCTCGTCCCGCTCCTCTCCACCGCTCCCTCTCCTTAATCCCTAGCCCTCCATCACCTCCCTTGGGGCTTTTCCCACCCGTCCTGCCCGCCGCCCCCCCGCCGCCTCTCGCCCAGCCTCACCCCCTGAGACACTCGACTGTCTCCCTCAGCGGGGTCCGTTGGGGGCGGGGTGGGCACAGGCCGCCGCCGCCACCGCCGGCAAGCGTCCCCGGCCTCGCGCCCGTCTCTAGGCAACGCATCAACAAACCGCCGCGGTGGTCACGTGCGCGGAGGAAACCCCAGCGGGAACGCCCCCCCCACCCGGCGCAGGCCACGGGCAGGGGCACCCAGAGCTGGGCTGGCACCGCGCACCTCGGCAGAGATTGGAGGAGAGGAATTAGCGCGGTGAGCGGAGTTGGGCGCAGGCGAGAACTACGCTACCCAGAGAGCCCCGCGGCCCAGCCTCGGAAAGCGCATGTGCAGTTCGCGGCCGGCTGCGAACGGACCCTAACCCCCCCGCCGCGAGCTGTAGAGGAGCGCTCGAGCAGTGGGTGCGCGTGCGCGCATCTCTCCGCTTGTCTTTCCCGCCCCCGGCGCCGCCATGCTAGGTGAGTGAGGGCGTCGGGGAGGGAGCGAGCCCGGATGCGGATCCGCCCTTTCCTGCCCGCTCCTCTGGTGGCGCCGTAGCCACTGGCGCTTCGGCCTCGGGGATCGGCCCGGGCTGCCTTGGTTCTCCTCGACCACCCTTGGTCGCCGTAGTTGCCGCCTCTCCTGGTGCCTTTCTGGGGCGGGACGCCCCGGACCCCACTGCGCGTGGTGGCGGCGGGTGCCCGCGGGGACGAGCCGGCGCTGCGCGGCATCCGGTGGCCGCCGTTCTAGGGGACTCGGACGGCAGCGTGGGGCGCCGTCTGGGCTGTGCCCTCGCCTCCTTCTTGCCTTCGTTTCTGTGTCTGTGGTTAAAGCACTTGCAGAGGACTTAGGAGTCAAAGTGCTGAGGGGTCAATGACCTCCTTTACCCCTCTGGTGCATGACCCAGCAACGGCCCGTTCAGGCTTTGTGATTGAGGTCATTTTTAATTATTTTTTATTTCCCATCGGTGTAGTGCTTGTAAACACTACTGGGCAAGGTTTGTGTGATCTGTGAACTTTTTTGGCCTTGCCGAGCATATATGCATGCAATTGGTCTGGCGTGATACTTGCTGGCAGTGATCCCAAAAAAATCACTTTAGGCATAGTAATATTGGGAGTTCAGCCATTCTGTCCTTGAGTTGACTTCTCCACCCATCTAATACCGGTATGACGTGAATCGCTAGTTTCAGTAGTGTGTTTTCTTCTGTTACGTGTAAAATGAATCCATACCTGGGAAGTCTCACAAATTACAGGATCTGTTTTACAGTCCTTGTCTCTCATTACAGATTTCATCTTGCTTTGATTTTCTCAACTTCATGAATTTTTAAAAGCAATAAAATGTAGTAGATGCACTTGTATTTTAACAATTCCCTGTCTTCTCAAGTGTGCTGTTTCATCTTCAATGTAGGTGTCGTAGTTGCTGTCTACATAAGACCTGATCAAGTGGAGAAACATGCAGTTTGTTTAAGTATTTATTGTTTTTCCATTAAACATCTCAAAAGTGTCCGAGAGT
Source organism: Ceryle rudis (assembly GCA_033439905.1). Lineage (NCBI taxonomy): Eukaryota > Metazoa > Chordata > Aves > Coraciiformes > Cerylidae > Ceryle > Ceryle rudis. The sequence continues at coordinate 21,390 of JAAGNO010020364.1, forward strand.
CCTATGAGTCTTTCAACTACACATTTTTTTTTCTTAGCAATATATGAACACATGTCTTTGAGCAATGGTCTTTTTCATTCAGTTTAGAAAAAGCTCAAAGGAAATGTAAAAACAGTTATTAATGGGTATTTTCAGTCTGTATAATGCAAAGGGACTCTTAGTAGTTGTGGGACCCTACTGGATTTTCTTGTGATTTGGACTAGGTTTGTTGTTGTTTGGTTTGTTGTGGTTTTTTGGTTTGTTTTGTTTGCTTGTTTGTTTTTTGTGGTTGGTTGGTTTTTTTTCTTATGTAGCAGAGAATATTCTAAATTAGAAACTTGGTTTAAGGAAAGTATAGAGAGCCAGGTATTCCACCATCTTTGATCTTGCAACATTGTCTTCGCTGCTGATTTGATGTATTGCTATAGTATATAAAATAGGTGTTTACAGAACTGCAGTTATCTTTGTTTTTGAATGCTTTAGAAAAGTTGAGTGTATATAAGAGACTGGCAATGGGGTTACAGAGATGATGACTCTAGCCCTTGTATTGAAATCTAACTGGTTACTTACTGCTCCTGAAGAGAGCATTTGTATGACTGAATTGTAATTTTATTTGCACTGTGGGAGCTGGAAGTGTTTGTCAATATTGATTATGAAATGTACATCCCAATTACTTGCAAACTTACAAACACAGCTTTACATGAGTTGCAACCTTAAATGATTTTAGCAGCAACCTGTTATTTTAGTGGGAGGAAAAAGAAAAAAGTTGCCCACCTTCCCCCCCCCTCCGAAATACAAGTTTGTCTTCAAAGTATATAATGTAGAGACCTAGTCCAATTTCCTGCTTACTGAAAAGCCTTCTCTAAACACTTATGAGCTACGAATACCATGGCAAAATGGGGGGCAGGAAGGGAAGGATGAAATAATTTGTATAATCTGACCAGTTTTTTGACCTGAGTATTTAAGGAATTATCTTGTGAAGCACATGTGGGTTTTTTCCAAAATGTTTTACAGTTTTATATGTCTGTAAATGCTTTATGTCCTCATGAGCTCTTGTGGCAAGGAAATTCTATGATATAACTGTGCAACACATGACAATAGATTCCTTTAACTTTTTTTTAATTTCCTATCTCTTTCTTTTTATGTCCCTTTGTTCTTGTGCTGTGAAATAGTGTGAACAAACCTGATTAACTTGTTAGTAGTGCTATTTTTTTCTTATTCTTTTCTCTCTTTTCTAATTTTTTTTTTGTCCAGTCAAATAGGTGAAACTTTTTACTCCATCTCCTTCTGTTTGACCATGCTTATGGTTCTTGTTTGAACTTAGACCACCCCCACCCGCCAAAATTTGTCAAGATATTTTGCAAAAAAAGATACATTTTTCCATAGCACCTGTTATTTCAGAAGAAGTTAGACAATTGACTTGTATCACTGGCTTTTAATAGTCTTCCTATGATTTCCCATTCTGCTTTCTGTTGCATTCCCGTCTTGTTCATTTTTGTTGACTGAACAGAGATTTGTGGAGAAGGATTTGCTTATAAATGATATTCTGAGTGCTAGCATATTACCTGGAAAAAAAATAAGAAAAATGCTTATTTTCAAAGAGGTTATTCCTTGAGGGAAACCTTCAAAATATGTAACTGTGTTTATTTTCATCCGTGTGACATCTGCATTTAGAATGGAAAGCTAATTATGTAACAGTCCATTTGTGTAGAAATTCCATGAATAAGCTTATCTGGAAATTCCATGGCAGCTGACACATGCATGAGATTGCACCGAGTTTGAGTGCTTCTGGAATTTTAATTCTTGGAGATATCTTTAAAAGTATTTATCAAGGTAAATGGTAAAGGCAGCTCTTGCTTTTATAAATGCTTTTAGAAGATTGTTCTGTAATGTGCTTCACTTCTAAGTGAAATTGCAAGAATGTTTCTCAGTGATCTATTCACTTACATGTATATTGCTTTTTCTAAAGTTACAGTTTATTCATACGACTTGCTGATGGGCTGTTCAGTTAAGCACTTTGGAAAACTTCTCTGAAGAAAGTAGTTTAATTTTATTTTCAGTGAAATACTTAATTATACTTAAACACTCCTTCACTTACGTAATTAAGTTACTGGTCTTCATTATGCTGACCATTGGGGAGCAAAATTCATGATGCTTTCCATATTTGTAACAGTGATGCAAGTTAAATGAGCTGAATATCCACTGCTTGAAGAACCTGTGTCATACTTCATTATCTTCTGTCAAACAGTCCTCAGAGGAGTTTACTGTAGATGAAAGCAGTTCTGTGGACAACTTATATAGTACCATTTACCTTAAGCTTACAAGACTTCATGTCATATTTCCAGATTTGTGTCGTCTTTTTGTCACTTTTGCTTTCTATTGCTCTTTTTTCTACATTCACATTTTCTTAGTGGCTTTGTTGGGCTTCAGTGGAAGCACAGTGGAAATGTCTGTCTGTTGCAGCTAGTTCAAAGCTTTTTAGGTAGTGACATTTAGAAAGCATGAGTTTAACAGTAATTTGTGTCTAGTGAAGAGAAAAGGTGTGAACCTAGAGGTCTGATGAGCACTAGCTGGAGTTGCCATCACCTCCTTTCTCTGTGTGTCTCTTGTAATGCTGGGCTGGGTAGGTGCCTTGAGAGCACATTTCCAGGGCTTGTGGCTGACATGGAGCTCGGGTCTGCTGGTAAGGCACTCCTTGCAGTGCCTTTCTCCCACAATACCGGTGCTTGGACACAAAGTGATGATTGAGTTTTACTCTGATTACTCTGTCACATGGTCAAAAACCAAGCAAAAATCTTGGATAAAATCTTAACCAAACAAGAGGTTTGGGCAGAAAATAATAGTTGAGTGCTTATTGTGAATTCTGTAAGACTGCTGCTTGTAATACTGATATGATATTGATATGATGCTTTACATCTGACATTTAGATTTGGCCAAAAAAAGTTGGAAATTGTGTTCTCTTGGAAAAAATAAAAGAACCAAACAATAATTTGCTTAGCCACTCCATAAGTTTGCAAGTTTTTATTTCACAGATTCTTAAAACTTTTAAAATGTGTTTCAATATTTGAAAGATAACATTTTCATAGCGTTTTTGGTAAAACATTATACTTGGTTACATTGGTGAAATACTATTGCATTTTTTCTACCTCGGTCAGAGCAGAAAAAAATGAACATCTCAATGTTTAGTATTTTTTATTTTTTTGTTTTAAACACAGGCGTGTCTGTATGACAGTGTTGTACAACTTTAGTCTGATTTTTTTTTTTTTAAGCTGTCTGAACTCTGTAAGGTCTGATAAGCTCAGTTACAATGTCCTTGTGGATGCATTGCACTGTGCCTGTCATCGCCAGTGTCATAGTTCTGCTGCTTCACAAGGAGCTGTTGGTATTGCTCTGTCAAAATGTTGCAGAGCTTTCATGGGGATGTAAAAAGAATATAGAACAGGGCCTATAGTATTTATGAAATATATTCCACAATGAGTTTGCAGCTAGCTTACATACAAATTCTTGTTACTTTAGAGTGGTTATTGATGATAATGTTAAGGCCAATTGTTTTCAACCACTAACAATGGGAGATAGAAATCAGTGTTAACTAATGATGTAGTTGTAGAGTAAAAGAGTTATATTTAAATGCATTTTTAGAAACAGAGTGTAGTTGTTTTTGTAAACCAGGACCTAATGGAATTGCTAACAGATTTTGTAATGAAGAATTTATGTATGAAATACCTTTTGCTTAACTCAAATAATGTACTGTTCATTGATTAATTTTCAGAATTTTTTTTTAATTAGCAATTACAGAGAATTGTTAGAGGTAATTTAGAAAGAAAAAATGCAGGTAATAACAATAGGGCTTATGGTCTGCTTGGTATGTTTGTTTTATTATTGCTTTGAAGGATAAAATAATGTTGGACATCTAAATATGAATATTTAATCAAGTTGAGGGCTTCTTATTTTGAGGTAAGCACCAAAAGACATCAGTTAACCTCCTAGTGTTTGCTATTTCCTGTTTGCACTTCTTCCATGTTGGTATTGGGGTCAGGAAGACAGATTGGTCAGAAAGTGTAATACACTGGGGTTACTTGAGGATGACACATCATACTCGTTGTGTGTTGATAAGAACAGGACAAAAACTTCCTGGAGGCTTGTGTACCTACATTAATTTGCTAAGAGAAGTTGTTAAATAGCAAAAATTTACAGCTCTATAATTGATGCAGCATTGTTAAGTTCTGTGCTGTAGTAAGGAAATTTAGGATTGTAACAGGTAATGTGTCTTCAAGTGCTAGTCATAGATGATCATAGCAGTAACCCTTTTTGCAGCTGTTCTGTGGCATATAGCTTTTACATTGGCACCTTGTCACAATCATGTAGTCCTTTTATGAATATAAATGAATCAAACCTATTGTTTCACTCTTTGTAACTTTCAAGCAAATACTAGTGAAATCAGTAAATACTTTTGTTAAAATTTGAATGAAGAGACTAACATAAAAGGCTACATGAAATATAACATTAGACCGTATTATTCTTAGCATGAGAAGCTAGCAGTTCTGTAACCTTGTTTTCACTTAAAAAAAAAATATTCTTTTTATTTTTAGATGGCAGAATTAAGTAGGCTTCTTAAAGGTTTAATTAAAAGGTAAATTAAATATAGTGAAAATTCAGTGTGTAATTTGATCCCTAACTCCTTTTCCCCAAAAATTTATAGTTAAGACTATGGAAATATGTTTTCAAACAATGGTTTCAAAAAAACCCCATTGCTCAGCAAAGTACACCATTAATAAACACCTCCTTCAAATGCTTCTATTTTATGTATAGGAGGAAAAAAAAAACCCAACAACAAATTGGAGATTCAATGTATGTATACATCTGTTTCATGAAGAATTGTTCCAGGCATTTAAGCATTTTGGTTGTACTTACAGTACCTGAGAGTTTCATAAATACGGAACAAAATCCCCTTGCCCCGTACCTGTACTCAGTACTGTAGATATAGCACAGGAGATGGATGAGGGTTAATATGTACACTCAAAAGATGGGTTAGTGTGAGTTAGTATTAAAAATTGCGCTACAGCAGTGCTGTCTAGGTATTGCTGCTTCTCTTGCTGTTCACTGATCATTCTTGCCCTTATACCGACAAACTAATCTTTCATTTGCTGCAGGGCAACCATCTGTTCAGGCACACCGTGAAGTCAGAAAATAATCCAGAAGAAACAGTTTATTTTCAATCTGGGTCATTTCCCTGAGTTGGTTCACAGTGAGGTGATATGAAAGTTATGGGGGTATAACCAAAGGGACCCCTTAACCCTGCTTTATTGCTTGACCCTTTAAATTGGCAAGCCCCATACAAACATAGAGGGTACAAAGGTGGGCTACTAGGCTAGTAAAGGGTTTGGAGCATGTCTCTTATGAAGAAAGGCTGAAGGATCTGGGGCTGTTTAGTCTTGAGAAAAAGCTGAGGGGAGACCTTATTGCTCGGTATAAATACCTGAAGGGAAGTTGTAGTGAGGCGGGAGTTGGTCTGATCTCCCTAGTGACGAGCAATAGAACAAGTGGAAGTGTCCTGAAGTTGAACCAGGGGAGGTTGGGGCTGGATATTAGAAAGAATTTTTTCGCTGAAAGGGTTTTCAGGCATTGGAATAGCCTGTCCAGGGAGGGGGTGGAGTCACCATCTTTGGAGGTGTTTAAGAACCAGGTAGAAGTTGTGCTTAGGGACATGGTTTAGTGGTTTTGATAGGGCTAGGAATAAGGTTGGACTTGATGACCTTGAGGGTCTTTTCCAGCTGAAACTATTTTATGATTCTACAAAACAGAGATATGTAGTGCAGGTGGTTGCCAACTAAAAGAGTATGTTTTGGTGTCCTCTCTTCTCCCGTACTACCAAACTGTATGTTCCTTGAGCTGACTGATACTCATTTGACTCCAGAGTGAGCTGGTTAAGTGACCTGCATTGTCAAAACACCAGTTGCTTATGTGCATGGGAGGTTTTTGGTTTGGTTTGTCTTTCATTTAATTCCCTACATCTGCTTACCATTTTATCAGGTGAGAACCAGTGGTGGTGCAAGGGAAGTACCAACCTGCAATTGGATTTGATAAACTGTATCTCTTAAATAAAAAACACGGGCAGTATTGTTACCTTCCTGAAACCTATTCTTGAGTTTTCAATAGGTATTCCAGAAAAAAAGATTAAAACTGAATTTCAAGGAAGATATTAGAGGAATTTTTCAGGAAATACCTCTCAAAGAACAAAAAAACAGTTAACATTGAGAGGTCAGCATTCCTTTAGTGAATGAGAGATGAAGCTGGTAGTAGAGACGGGTTGTGAAGGGCTTTGACAGTGAAATATGATTCATACAGCAGTGATCAAGTTAAGGGAGAATGGGAGCCTGGGTGAAAGTTTTAGCTATCTGGATGACTGATTACTCTCCTGTGTTGCACTTCTTTTGAGTGTGCTGGTAATATTTACTCTATGCATAAATATTTCTGTTTCACACTGTTAGGAAAATAACCTTGAGGAAGCAAAATGAGAGTAAAGTCTTTCAGAATTTCCCTAAATGAATTCAGGCTATAAAACAATGGTTCCAGCTTAGTAGCCAAAGGAAATGTATTTTGGTAATTGTCTACTTAGATATTTTGATCCTCTCATGCTGTGATTTTTGGTTCTGTTTTGATTTATGTAATGCTATAGATAGTTCAAACACAATACATATTTTTCACTGGAATAATAGGTTGAGTTGTAGATCATTGTGACACTGACTTCACAAGTGTGGAATAGTCTTTCCTATGAGTAATTTGATTAAAACAAAATCTAAATCTCAGAATATGAGACTACTCACATTTTATATGCTGGGGTTGTTTTGAGCCTTTTTTTCTTGATAGGGTAACTATTGTACTGTATGTACAGAATTGCATTATGAAACATGGTATGTTTTACTGGATTTATATTTTATTGATTATTTTCCTACAAAATACTTTTTAATAACATTATCAGCAAGGATTTAGAAAGTTAATAAAAGACTTTTTGCTCTGATTTCTCTTCAGAAGAAAAGTAACAAGGGGGAGGGAAAGTGATTAGGGTTGTGTTTGGGTGTGTGGTGTGGGTTTTTGGGTTTTTTTTTTTTTTTTGGTTGTTGTTGGTTTGTGGCTTTTTTGTTGTTTTTTTCTTTGTTTGTTTTTTTAATGGCCACAAAATAACAGTACTGTAATATCAAAACATATTAGACAAATTAAGCAGTGGCTAAGGATGTTCTGATACAGTTTTTGGAGTCTTTAAGATAGGGACCTACAGATAGACTATTGATCTGGCAGTTTGTTAAAATTACTTGCCATTGCCAAAAATCCTCATCCTTTTCTATATTATCTAGTTACCCAATGATATATCTGTAAAGAGAATAGTGAATGAATATATATGTATGTTTGTTAATTTAAGATCTGACTCTTGTACTAAATTCTTGTTGTGTGACTTCTGATATAGCTGAATCAGTCATGAGAAGGTTTTGCTAACCTTTCTTTTTGCCTTGCTCCTCCCTCACGTTCTCTGCTGCCATCTGTGCATCCTGCCTTATTCCTCTCACTGGCCATAATGCTAATTTGATTGTTGAACTCACTCGTCTTGATATTGTAGCAAAAAAGTGTCAATTTTTGCCGAATATCATCCTCAAAGAAGGGCCCAGTGAACAACTGAAGTCAGCTTAAGATAAGTGGAAAATGGAGAAGAAGATGGTAAAAATGGAACTAAATAATGTTAGTGGGATGCTTTTTGATCTGTTTAGTCCTTGTTCATCTTCACTCCATTGTTGCATAGTATGCTCAGCTCCAGATGATTCTGGGAACATATCCTGAGCTGACAAAGGATTTCACAGTTCTTTGGACAAAAGGCATTATAAAGGAGAATATTATATTTAAATTCCTATCTTCTTTTTCTAAGTTGCAAAAAAAGATAAACCGAAAACAATTTTTGTAGCAGGAAGGATAAATTCTTGCATACATAATGTATAAATATAGTAACCATTACTAAAACATTTGTTCCACCCTATCTGTGAGATGAGAATATAAGTAAGGATTTCAAATTCCACTTATTCCCAGAAATAATTAGTAAAAGACCTAGGCTAAGAAATCAACTGAAACAGAAAAAATATTTTGGAATGCATAACAGCAAATGCTACTACTCGAGAGTCCCTGCCGAAGTAATGTATGTGTCTTTTATAGTTACGTCGAAAGCTGAAGACATTATTGGATTCTGTTTGATAGCATTGCCTCAAGAGTTGGAGTAACTTTCTTAATTGGAAGCACATATATTGCCATTTACTGAAATAAGTTAATTGAACTAGCGTACACTGTATTGTGGAACTGTCAGCTGTGTGAGTATTCATGCCACAGAAGCAGACAGTACTGAGAATGGTGCAGGTTTTTCAAGTTGTTATATTTAACAGAAGCCCAAGGGAGAGCAAAACCATGAGTGGAAACCGTTACTTTACCAAACGGTTTTATGTAAAAGAGATACAATTAATTCTTTTCAATCAATTTTATTATTTAATAGGTTTTTTTTTGGTGATGCACTGTAAGTATTGTTTGACTGGAAATCAACTTCTAACACAAAATGTAGTCAAAGATGTATGAAGTCTTCCATTAAAAAAAGAAAAAATGGAAGCGTTAGAAATGTGCAGCTGTATACCCAGAATTCACAGAATGCCACTACAGAGTTTAGTTTAGAGATATTTACAGGCAAGATTTAATTTTAATTTTCAGTTACTTCAAAATACATGATTTCTCTCTCTGAACTACGGTGTGTGACATCCTGCAAATTTTGAGTTTTATGGGGACTTGATAATCTTTAAATAACTATATTAGCATGGTAAGTTATATAGATTAATTTTTTTTAGAATATTTTAACAATTTTTCTGTTTCTAAATGTTGTACTGTAGGCCTTTCCCAGTCCCTTTGTATTCTGACTAGTGTAAAAAGAGTGGAAAGATGGATGACCTTACAAAAAAGGATAAAAATCCATCAGATTTATCTGATGTGGAAAAATCCATCAGTACCTTCTTGTTTGTTTTATTCCGGAGGCTGGACAAAATTGAGAGAGAATTAATTAATTGTCGTGCACTCTTGAGGCAAACTAAAGCCTCCCTGCTTGTACTAAACTGGCTTTTAAGCAGTATCTCTTATGTTGCATCAAGTTCTCAATTATTGAGAAGTTTATGTCTATGTTAGTATTGTTAAAGTTTGACCCAGGAAAAATTGTAGCACAAAAGTTGTTCTTTGAGGCATATAAAAAGAACTGCAAGAGATGTGCCACGTTATTACTAAATCTCTGTTAAAGGGACAAGGGAATCATTCAAGTTCTTCAGCCATTAGTCAAATACTAAATTAGAGTTCAGCAATGTTAAGGGTAGAAATTAATGAACAATTAATTGTGAGACTGGCTTTTATTTCTTGCCCTAGAGCAATTTGTACAGTGGTAGCTGGTATTTGTGCTGGTAAGCATGTATGTCTTCTGAAGAAGGCAGTCTGGCTGAATTCATGAGAATTCATTAAAGGATTGCAGTAAATAACTTGTCACAATTATGAAGCATTAAGTGTTGTAATGCATCTTGAGAAGAATGGACATGTGGCCCATCCAGACTCAGTATTGCCTTGGCATGTCTGGGCTTGC
>JAAGNO010020366.1:0-25683 GCA_033439905.1 Ceryle rudis
GGCCGCGCTGGTCGCCTGGCTCTGGTACGGCAGCGGTGACGGGCGAGGCGAGGAGGGCGGCGAGGCGGCGGCCCCGGTGCGGGGAGGCGGCGACCAAGGGCCCCGGCAGGCGAGGGACGAGGCGGAGGCCGCAGGTACCGGGCGGGGTGAGCGGGGGGCCGGGGCTCGGTGCGTCTCGCTCTGCCCCAGCCTGCCGGCGGGGACTTGGGTTTGCCGCCGCTAAGCGGAGCTGCGTGGCTTAAAGCGCTCCCGTTTATTCCATGTCGTTTTCAGGGGGTCTCCCGGAGAGCCGTGGGCAGGTGCTGCTGGAGGCCAAGGCCGCCGCCGCCCTGTCCAGCCCTCGGGAGCCAGCGGAGGATCTGGCGCCCGTACCAACGGAAGAGCTTAACCACGTTCCAAGTGGCAAACCTCTGGAGATGGAGCGGCTGCTCCCGAAACAGGGTGCCTCTGGCTCCGGGGAGCATCCGGGTGATCCGCGCCGCGGCCGGGCAGGAGATGCGAGAGCCCAGGGGGGACAAGCAGGCGATGGATGGTGTGTGATGAGCTTGGCCGGAGTCGCCGATGATGACTCTAAGGACAAAAGTGAGGAGCAGCCAAGTCAGCCAGCTGAGAGCAGGGACTTGGACCACGAAGAGTGGGAAGTTGTTTCCGAGCACCTGGCCTGGGGGGAGGCTGGCAAGGATGGTGGCGTGGAAGACTCGGACAGCAAGGAATGGGAACAAGGAGACTGCCCCGATGGGGACTTGAAATCCAAGAGAGTTGCGGCCGTGCCCCCCCTGTGTCAAAACATCCACGTGACTTTCCGCGTGCACTACTTCACGCACTCTGCCGCTCAGCTGCTCGGTGTTACTGGCGACCACGAGTGCCTCGGCCAGTGGCACAGCTACGTTCCCCTCAAGTACGACAAAGACGGCTTCTGGTCTCAGTCCATCAGCCTGCCGGTCGACACCAAAGTCGAGTGGAAATTTATCTTGGTGGAGGATGGGAAGGTCAGACGTTGGGAAGAATGTGGCAACAGGACCCTAGTGACTGAACACGAAGATCAAACTGTTCATCAGTGGTGGGGGTACCATTAAGGGGATTTTGGAAGCTGCTTATCCCACGGCAGACCTGCTTAGATTCATCGCCGAGCCCCTAAACTTCCCCCTGCCTTCAGTTAGGAGACTTTCTAAAGCGCAGAGCTCGGTAAATCCCGTACCAAGCCCGGTTAAAGTGCGCGAGCAGCAGATCTCTGCCACCCCCTTTAGGAAATGGTCTGGCATCCTGAAAAGCCGACGTCAAAGGCGTTCGGAAGATGCGCAAGGTAGGCTCCGAGGGCACGAGCAGCGTTCCACGCAGCTGCCTGCCCAGCTAAACCCGGACCCTGGACTTGACTTCGCGTTGCTTTGAGCAGGGCTGTGGGATGCATCTTTGTACCGACTGCTTAGGGCTTCTGAGGCGTGCTAGGAAGTGTGGCTACCTACACTGTAATAGGAACTTAAGTGTTTCCACTTCTGCGATGTATTATGTGAACAATAAACACTTTCAGACCGACGGTCCCTTACAACCCGACCAGTGAGTCGACTCGTTTTAATAACTCTGACACAAGGGAGTTAGTTACTTGACCTTCTGAGGCCTTAGCGCTAAAGAATTCCTGAGAAGCGGCTGGCGCGCTTTGGAGTAACAAAGGTGCAACCCCAAAATACCGCCTTCTCTACTCCCTGCTCTCCGGGAAGCACCTCGGCTCCAGCGAAGCCTTGGCACATAGGCCCCTTTTAGGCAGATTATCCTGCTGAGAGAAGAGCAAAGGTCAGAAAGGACTGTCTGGGCTTAATGAATTACTTTGTCGGGGTGGGAGCAGGCTTTAAAAAAAACCCCCAAACCTGGACTGCTGTGCTGGCCAGGGAATAGGATTCTTCCCAAAACAGAGGGAGGTGGCACGTCCTGCCTACCCAGGAGCAATACCACCGTATTGTTAGCGGCTCCTTAGCTTAAACTCGGATGTCTTTATATTTTTTTTTCAAGACTAGGCTTTTCAACACAATTTCAGTTGCGGTCTTCTAGCAAGCCAGATAAAGTAGAACGCTTCCAGCGTCAACCAGTTGCTATTTCTTTCTCTGACACAAGCAGAAAGCTGCTTTTCATGGGTTTGGTTACAAATACGGGGTGCCCCTTCAGCAAGCTCTTCCTTCCGAGCCTAGCTTGAGCTTGCAATAGTTTTGTAGGAATTCTAAGGGGCGCAATTTAGCGCTTTGGTTTGGAAGTTTTACTTCGAAAGCACGTTGCTGATCTAATGGCTTCTGCTAATTCTTTCCTGCTGGGCCTGGTGGAGCAGTCCCTGTTTGTGGAACAGAGTTATTTTGGTGATAGACTGGGAGGTGGGCTTCAGAGCTCCTCTAATGGGTAATGGACACCCAGTTGGTGGGGCAATACTAGAGCTGCTGTGAAGAACAAGCGTCTGAAACGTCGTTACTGGCGTTCCAGTACCAGCCGCTTCAGGAGACAAACCCCTCAAGAGTGGGCTGGGCTGCCACAAAACAGCTAAAGAAAGTCCTGGGGGGGGGGCATTGAGGGGAGGGTGAAGAGGGAGAGAGACTAAGGCGAGGGAACAATTCCCCTGGCAAGTTGGCGTATTCCCGTTCTCACGTAAAACAAGCCCCTCGCGGCTGCCGCTACGTGACAGAGCTACTCATTCTGTGGCTGTTACTCCTCCAGAGATCAGCTTTGCTCTCTGCTTGTCTTGAGCGACCTGCAGATCCGGGGGGGATTTCTTCTCAAGGAACTTCCATTTATTGAAGTTCCTCGAGACCTTTTTACGGGTCATTTTAGGGGCTACCGCTTCACTTTCTACTGCTTAATTACAGCTATGCTTACCGTGTATAAACAGAAAGTTCTGCCCCTGTGCACCACCACTGAGGGCACAAAACCCTGGTGTGGGCTTAGTCAGTAACTTGCAGTTAAATAACCAAAGAGGTAAAGTTGTGCTGGAACTAAGGGCTGGGCACCTTAGGTAGGCTTGCTGCACTTAGCTTTTCTAGCAAGAAGCTGAAGTGAATAATACACCCAATCTACAGGGGTACAGCTGAAACAGAAGCTGATCTTCAGAAATCACTGAAGTCCAGGCAAACCGTGGTATTTCAAGCTGTTGACAATTCCTCTCCCCATTAAATCGAGCTCTTCAAATAGTGAGGTACAGTCAGCTTCGAAAGCACTCGCCCGACAACCGCTGCCCCGGAGTGTATTTATACGTACGCTGGGGGCTGCTCTGAGAAGATTAACTCTGGTATTAGAGTAGGATATTCACTCGAAAGCCACTTAGCCTCCCCTAGAATAGATTCTCTAATGCAATGATGAGCACGTTTCAAACAGACCAAGGCCGAGAAGTCTCTCAAATTGAGAACATTTTTTTTTTAATCCCACATGCAATGCGTACAGTCCTCCTGAGCGCATCGTCTGGCTGAACGTTCCTACCCTGACCTGCACGGTGCTTTCGCGATCACCTCGAAATTATTATGCCCTTCGCCCCCCTGCGTGCCCAGCAGGGCCTAGGCTATGGAAATTAAAGGTTATTTGGATGGTGAAAGAACTCTGGTCCTCCCGTGGTGTTCGAGGAGCTGATTAGTATTTCCTCCCAGTTTACAGGGGTGATTTCTCATTACTGAACAATCTCTTCACTCAAGCGTGAAGACTTTCACTTTGCAGGCACCTTTGCGAAAGCCGTGCCCGTCCCACCTTCTCTCTGGGGGTTGAACTTACTGTTTGGAGTCTCTCCCCGTGATCCATTCAAACATATTAGACCGGTAGTGGGTTTTCTCTCTAGGGGGTTGCTTGCCAGCTGTGGCGTGCCGCTGCGGTCAAGATCTGCCTACCAGTCCTCCCGTCATCCACCTGCGTGACAGGGAACAACAAAGTGCTAGTGCTAGTTGTGCTGCAGCGTCCTGGGGTGTATACAGCTGCTCACCACTCTGTGTGTGACCCTTTTGCCTCCCCGGCTTAGTTCTCTGCCTTCTGCTGGTGGCTGGGAGGAAGCCCAGACCCGTTCCAAACTCCTCTGCATCCCAGCACAAGGATATTAAGCTGCCTTTTTGCTTGGCAGATGTCCCTTCTCTCTGGCTATTTGTACCTCTCCACCTGCTCCCTTCCATTCTCACAGGGCTGCAGCCTTTCAAAACTCTTTTTAGCCTGGTGCCTTGAACACAACTCAGAGTTCTGGAAAAGAACTCTCTTGGGGGATGAGTTACAAAGTTCTTCCTCCCGGCTTTTTCTCAACAACTGTCCCGTTCCCTGAGATCAGGCTTTAAACATCCATCTGATACTTCAGGGATCCGGTTCATCTTACTGCTTTCGAATTGTTTTTAGCATCGGAGAGTCTTTTAAGTGCAGGAAGTCATTTGCCCACTGCTGCGAAATCCTCAAACGTCAGAAGACAAGGGAGGTTTTAAAACAAATTCCTGGGTGCCGGGTGCATGCGAAATGCCTTCCTGGTTATTACTAAATCTGGCACTAGGAATGGCCTTTGAAAAGATTATTCCAAGCACTCGTACGAGGGGAAGGTTGTCTGTATGGGCGACTCAACTGAAGAGCATTCTGGAGACCAACTGAAAGTAATACGCCCAGCAACTCAGCAAACTTCTTATTATGTGTGTGTGCTGGAGTCTGGTATTTAACCCTGCGCTAAGGAAAAAAGATACTATAAGATTCAAAAGGCAATTATTTTTTCTGCCTAAACATCACCAGTTTTAGTTTTTCTAGAGGGACAGGGACTGAAGAAGGACATAAAGTCCCAAACTGGGAACTTACATGCCCTCAGCTTAAATGAAAATACGAGTGCTGTGCTTGCCAAGCTAATCCCAAGGCAGCCCCTGGACTACGCGTCAAGCCAAATATCCCAACCGCCACTGAAAATCACAGTCAAACAACCCCTTGATGAGTCAAAGCAGAGCCTGGCAGAGGATGAAATCTGTGCAGCCTAGCAGCTGTAGGTACGTGGCTCAACGCTTTATCTCAGCACGAACAGGAGCCCCGGGTTCCTGCGTTTACTGGAAATAACTTGGCCGTTCTGGGGCACCCAGACGATTCAGAATTTACTGAAGTAGTAACATAAAGTATGGAGGGAGGGGAAACCAAATTTATTTTAGGAAATAAAAAAAAAAGTCCCAGGAAACCATTTCAAAACTAACTTAACTAGCTTTCCAAAGAACAGGATGAGAAATGGTGTAAGAGCCAGGAGGAAGAAATATTGGGAGCAGTTGTCGGGGCCCCGTGGCCAGTGTCCCGCGCAGCACGCAGCTACTGTGTGCTACTGACGGAGTCTGGCGGGAGATAGATTCCTGTCCCTCTGTACTTCCCCCTTCCCCCTCCTTTAGAGGGAAAAGCTGTAAAGAGTGTCGTGGTTCCAGGCAGGAATTCCAGGACTGTAGGAACTTTTATTATTAACCTTTAAAGAGGTACCGTATTTTAAACACAATGTACCTACGTGAAAGCAACCGCAAACGTACGCGGCCCGGCCTCCTCACTTGGACAGCTTTTTTTCTTTTCCTTTTGCTTTCTCTGTCTTCGTTTCCTGAGTTCTGATCAGCGATGACGTGGCTGAAAATAGCAGCAAGAACAGATTACCTGAACACCACCTTATGGTAGAACGATGGAGGCCTCAGGGGCAGACACCTGAAGCTTTTGTAACATCCTCCCGCGCGTTACGCTGGACTTACCGAGCCCTTCTAAGTGCAACTTTAGTTTGCAATTCTTTGTATGCAAGGCCTTGACAGAAAAAAGATAGACCTAGTTACAAACAGGCACCGCCTCCTCAGCTTTGGGAAGGCAAAGCACCCAAAGCTGCAGCAGGGGCACAATGCTCTTGATTTTGGAGTCTCTCTTCTGGGATGGTATGAAATGAATACTTCCGGTCCCGGAAACAGTTTAATTTAGCGTGGACATAAAAGGCTTTCCCCCTCCCCTTTTATACAGTAACTCCTGCTACATTACAGATACGAAGATGTATTTTTATGTGGCTATAGAAAAGAGGCACGCTGAAGATGTTACTGGACGACAAAGAATAAAGATGAGAACGCTTAGCTTATAGTTTCTATAAATAATTGCATTAGTTCGACCTAAAGCAGGTCACTGGGTGCTGTACGACACGAGGAAATAGTAACTGCTGAAATCTCTGCAGGGAGGCTTAAAGGGGAAAGGACTGGAATGCACAATAATAAAAAAAGCAGAGAAAAGACATTCCACCTCGCTTGGCATCCTGCCATCGCAGGAGTCTGTGAGCCTGTAACCAGTGCCCGAGCAAGAAGAGAACCTGAAAAGCTCTCCAACATCACTGTGCTCACCTCAGATTTAAACAGAGGTTGAGGAGGAATGAGTAAGCTTCTGAGGCCACTGCTGGTTTTGGAATCTACTACTGGCAGAGCACCCCTCAGTTCCCACGAAAGAGCCAAGAGCTTGTTAAAAATTTCATTTAATTGGCCACGACAGCACACGAGGGCACCCCTGACCAGCTGCCATGTTTGAAATGTTAAGGATCTTGAAGCTTATTAGAGTTAAGGGGCTGAGCAACAGTTTACTGGGGAATTAATCTAATTGTTCTCCCAGGAGCAGGAGAACGCCGAAGTCGGGACTGCTTGTGAAACAGGCACGTCTAAAGTGGCACTGTGCAAAAGCACAGGGAGGCCTTTGGCAGCTAACAAGAGCAGTTTCTGGGGAGTGGGAGTATTTTAAATAAACCAGGAATGTTTCTTGGTAAATATGAGCAGCTTGCTTTTTTTTTTAATCTATAATGATTCCACCAGGTTTTGCAGGCTTGCCATCCTGTTCTGTAGCCTCCTGGGTGTATTCTCACTAGTTTCCACGGGCTGAGAAGCTAGGGAGAAAACGATTCGTCACCAGTATGTTACCCCAGATTAAAACCAACCCCTGTAAAAGTCACAATTAAAAACTAAAGGTTACAATTGTAATAGAGCAGTCCCGACGCCAGCGAGTTATTAACAGACTGCCCTCAAAACGTGCAACGCCCTCGCACGTATTTTGTGAGGCAGGAAAGCTTATTTGTATCAACGGCCACGCAGGCCCAGCCTCACCTCAGTATTTCCAGTAAACCCCAGCACTTTTCTAAAGGTGTTGCAGGGTCCGCAGCGACCGTTACAAATATTAGTAAATATTAGTATTAAATCTGTTTCCCGGTGCTGTAAATATTGACGTTGAGCATCCCTGCAGGTTTTTCACCCGAATAAAGCAATTTACTAGTTACTAAATTTAGCGGTGTGGGGACTTTCTCTTCTCTTTGGGTAATAACAAGAATTAGCTGCGATATTTTACTCACAATTCATTTCCCACAGAGAAGTCCTTCTGCTTGAACAGCGACAGGGCAAAGGCAGTCTGGTGTAAGCCAGAACGGGTCACTTTTAGGTATGTGGGCCAGAATGGCTGAAGCAGTGCTTGAAAATGAGCCGCCAGGAAATGCTGTCTCAATCATTTTGCGTGATTGGGCTTGCTGGAACCACAAAGGGAAGATGGAGGCTGTGGCAGCCCTGTACAGCTGACAAACTGCTAGTGTTTCTGTGCAGCAACGGGACTGGATTCCACGCGTGAGCTATTACAGGCGTGCATAAAAAAAATCAACCCGGTGTGAAGTACAGGTACCAGGATCCTAAATGGCAGAGGACTGTGTCAGCGAGGGATGGTGGGACTCCGCAGGTTTCTTACAGAACAGCTGAATTTAGCCTACAATTTGTAACTCGCTTCTTGTACTGGCTGGGAAGAGACCCAGCCAAGCTCTTTGGATCAGTACACAGGACTGGACTTACTTATCTGGTGGGCTGTGGCTGCACCCTCTGGAGAGCCAGCCTTTCCCGTGCACGGTGTGCGCCCTGGGGAGGCGCTGGGGCCAGCTGGACGGTCATCCGGAGGAGACGTTAACAGCGTGTGTACTGGAGACCGTTCTCTGGATCTCTCCTCCCGAGACAGCTTCTTGGGGGAGGACGTGTAGCCAGGAGCTGCAGAGCAGAATGCACCTCCTAGGAGGCATCCAAGCAAAGAGCAGTGAGCACGCACCTGAAGAGACACCCCCATACCATTCTCCGTAGCGGTTACGGGGCTGGGTTCCCTTCAGCACGCTCTCTAATCCTTCCCTTACACACGTTTGCCATTTCCCTGCTTTCCAAGGACCGACTGATACGCGTCGAGTTCCTGGCAGGAAGGGAGTCGCAGGGAAAAGAGAGGAGGTACGCGCAGAAATACGCAGTCACCAGATGATGCAACATAGATGTATGGCACAGCAAAAGTTACACGCAACTAACGAGGGGAAGATTTACCGCAACTCTTCTCTTTTTCTTCCCACAGTCTCCTTTCCTTACTCCTAACACCTGGGACATCTTGAAAAGAATTTGGGGGGGGTTGGTACTAGCAAACTCGCCTCGTTCAACTGCTTCTCAAGTCTTCCATGTAAAAAATGCCACTGGAAGCTATTTCGGAAGCTAGGAAAACCCCCTGGATGTGGCAGTAGGTTTGCTAGGAGGCTGACAGCAACTACCCAGGAGCTCTTCCTTAATACTCAGAAATGTAAAAAGGGGACCTACAGCAGTTACTCCTCAGGACAAAGAGAAGAGTTGTAGCCTATCTCTGAAGCACAACAGCTTGAATTCTAATAGAGAGCAATTAATGTCATGTTCCAGCTCGACGTCGGTACGGCACATTCATCCTCAAGCGCGGCCAGGGAAAACTTACCAAGGGGTGTGAAGGGCAGGGTAACGTCTTGGCACTGACGATCTGCAGTAAGCAAACAGCAAGAAGGATCCCTGCAAGCAAAACAATGGCAAAACCTGCATTCTGGAAGCCTTATGCTAAGTTTTGGTCACGGCAGTCAGCCTCCGCGGTGAGAGCGGGACGCTCTCAGGTCTGATCTTCTGATCTTACGTATGGAAATTAAAAGCGAACGATGTAAATCAGTTCCAGAGCTCGCTCTTTGAGGGATGAAAGTAACATCACAGCTTTGTTTTGTAATTCCCAGGAAGCTTTTAAGCGTTCCGAATTAAACAACACGAACGAGCTCAGGACTGGTGGTGTGGTAAAGAAACCTTAGAAACTCAATCTCAAATGAGTACTTTAAGAAGCTGGTTACTCAGCCAAGTGGAAGAGATTCTCACCGTCCCCGAGTAGCCTTTTCCACGACGCTGTCAGTAGCGGGGTCTCTAGCTGCAGTCTCTCTGCGTGGAGAAACACACTGTTGTCAAAAGCACAGCGAGAGCCGTGCCTGCAGGGTGGCTGCATTTCACGCTTTCAGAAGAGAAGGCTGGTTTCGAAGCAGAGTGCAACGGCAGCCACGTTCTAATCGTGAAGAAAAGGCACCGTAAAGTTGTTATCAGTTCCAACTACCAAAAGGCCGTTAGAGTTGGAGTGAATTTAGACCCCTGAAATAATGGCTATCTTTGGGAAACCAAGGGCTAGATTCATTCTGAATAGTGGGTAGTCGTAAAGATGGGGAAAGAGCCGATAAACTGCTGCTTTAGGCAACCAATGCCAGCGCAACCTTCCTTCTGGTTCCTCGCACGACAGGCACCTCTGTTTAGCTTCCTCAGAACCAGCCTGCTTGCAAAAAGGGATTCTATACTGCTCCTGGAGCCCAGGAGTAGCCGCCTCCTACTTTAAGGAGGTGCTACGAGCACACAGCCCGCAACAGAAGTAACAGTCTATTGCTCTTACACTGCCTTCCTCCTGGTTGCTGAAGGGGATTTCCTCCCACCACTGCCGCCATCCTTGCCAAGATCCACAGAGGGAATGGCGCTGTCTGAGCTTCTTAATTCTTGACAATTCCTCTTTAGATCCTGCAGTGGTTCTTCCTTCAAAACGCCCGGCTTGGAAGGCATCTGAAATAGAATTCTTCAGTTACAAAGCATTTATAAAGGCACTCTCTCCTTCGATTCTTGCCTCTGCTCATCCCAAGTCACGTTTCTCCCCTCTCTCCTCTTGTCTCACCGGTTAGAAACAGGGTGGATTTGGGGCAATTTTAGCGAAGGGGTGGCGGAGGTTAGATCATGAGAACTCCAGGACTGCCAAAATACTCTCCGAGTACGACTGCGCTCGTTCGGAAAGTCACCCGACCGAAACGCGTAAAGCAACTCAGCGAGACCGAGGAGAACGCAGCTAAGGTCTGCAGTTTGGACGTATGCGGCAGAAAGTTTACCTTTACAGTGTCAAGGTCAAACCCAGTAAAAGAAGCCTTTAATTACGAAAGCTTCCCCCTCCACCCAAGACAACCACTAACTTTTTCAGTACTCAGAACCAATAACCTTCGCTTAAACAAGGAAAACGACTGTGCTTTCTCCTTTCTAACCTGGGATCCGGGTGTTACTGGACACACACAGCTCTGAGGACAGAAATACTAGTTTAGCAGGGTGTTTTGCAGGCGCTCATTTCTGTAACAGCTGAATTGTCTGCAAATATCGACCACTTCATTGTCACAGCCATAGTCGGGAGACGGAGCACAATCTTCTTCTCATTTTACTGATGGGGACTCGAGGCAAAGGCCCGGTTCAAAGAAGCCTTTCTTCCTGTGAAGAACTGGCAGACTACTCAGCACTCCACGTGTTTAAAGCGCTGCTCCCGCTGGATGGAACCAGCTAGAAGTGTTTTGCTGACGCGTTTTCATCAGAAAAGAACGTCATCTCCGACAGGAACGCTCTAGTTTAGGCAGAGCTTCTACGGAGAAGGCATCCTCAGCTTCTTCATGGGTCGATGTGGTACTGAGGCAGACCAAGTCTTTCTTTCCCACATGCCAGCTGAGAAAGCAGGCTATCGACCGGGTGGAGCCTCACGTGTTGGAGCTCCTTCGTTCGGCACAGGAACTACCGACGCAGGAACCCAGAGGACTCAAGACCTCGAATGAAGCTCTCCTGCAATCGGTTAGGTCCTCACCGTGGCACTACATTAAAATCAGTCCTTTCTCCTTCTTTATCCTCTGAAGTATGAATTAAAGAAAAAAAAAAAGAATGGGAGTGTCTGATGCTTCAAGGCCTTCACAGAATTAACTATCCTTTGATGTAAATGTTTGTCGCCACACGAGAAAGTAAACCAGAAAGCGTTACTGAAAAGTATCTGCACTAACTTGTCATCTCCTACAGATTTTCAATTAAAAAGTAATGACAAGACCTCTACCAGCTTCTGTGGGAGATAAATCGGGTCCCTTCTGGCGAAGGATACAACAAAAATCTATGCAGAAAACACCAAAGGCTTTTTGGTTTTGCATGAGAGATTCGAGTTGCTGTTTTCTGTAGTGGAATATTCCAACGACACCAGCATCTGAGTTAAATCTAAATGCAGATGTACCAAAACAAAAGGGGAGGAAGGACAAGGACGTGTCGTTTAGGATAAAACTGGTCAAAGCAAGGGAAGGCCAGCTCAGAGAAGTATTTAATTATGAAAAGCTGCTGCGGGGCAAGCAGAGGATGAAAGTCATCAGGAGCTGCGTACAAGCCTATTTTCACTACCAACTCTAAGTGATTTACAGCAAGGAAAGCACCAGCAAGGGAAAAAGTGAAAGGCAAACTGCTTCCAGATCGGTACCTTCTAGTTTAATAGTTCATAGGTGTTATTGGTCACAGAGGCAATATAAACTCCGATTGCAATCTACTGATTTTTTTACCTTCTGGTTGTTTTTCACATCTGTTTCACGAACCGAAAAGAAAAGAGAACCCGAAAGGTCCTAACGTAGGAGAAGCTACGGAAAATGGTTTCATCTTTGGGGTTTGGAATTCACTCTTGGGCCCTCCCACCAGATGCTCTCCCGTTTAGACATTCCATGGGATTTTTACCCTTCGGAACATCCCCGTTCCCCATTCTGCGGCGGGTACTCACACGAGGGCTGGCCGAGTTCAAGGCAGGCAGCACGACAGCTGGGTGGGCGAGGGGCACCACGTGCCGCAGCTTGCCCGCAGCGGAAGCTGAGGAGTAGCCCCGGCCCTGCAGCTCCTGCGGAGAAACGTTAGCCAGGCAGAATGAGCAAGTCTGGCTAAGCAGAGCGAACAGGAACAGACAGACAGCACGCCCTCGGTAGCCGGGCATCTCTTTCAGTCGCGTCTTTTATAACACGCGGCACTCAATTCTCAAAGCGCTCGCTACAATTTCTTAGGTGTGCTCAGACGTAACGTTTTTAGTGGCTGAACTGGGTGCGAGAGCGGCAGTTTCATTTGTTACCAGAACTTTACCACAGCCTCTGGAACCACCCAAGCGGCGGACGTCTCAGGGCCGACACAAAATGAAACCGTCCCACAGTTCTTAGACCTTTTTTGGGTGAGAATTTCTTTGGCTGAGATTCCCCCCTTTGCTGCTGTTCATACGAGGTGCTTTGCGTATCGCTCGCGTAGATTCGCGTGTTGAATGTTAGAGTTTCTTTCTCGCTCAAAACTAGCCACCGGGGCGGGTCGCTAAAATCAGCATTCATTTCTGATGACAAAACTGCCCTTCCAAGCGTACCGTTCATCGATGGCAGCAGCTTCGCTGCAGCCTTAAGTCTGTGGTTACACATAAGGCAAGGGTAAAGAATGGTCACCTCATTAGTAGAGACAGAGACCGGACTAAATCTACCGTAGTTTTGAGAGTACTTTGCCGTCAATAGGGTTAAACCTAAAGTCAGGACAAGAAGTAAAGGCAGCCAAGTTTTTAGCCAGGCTGGTCAGTAACGTACTTTGACATCTAAAGCGTGCTGCAGTCTGAAGCGCACCACCTCCTGTTCCTGACGCTGGATCGTGCACTGACATTCTGCAAACTGCACGGACGCCTGGAGGAGAGGAGAGGAGGAGAGGGAGACGTGAATTTTGCTGACTTTCTGTGGATTTCACCCCCTCCCGTTCTCCTTCCGAGAACCCAGCGACCAGGAGCGCATACAGATGCGGCAAGAGCGTTTTTGCTCAGTCTTGCAGAAGCAGCTGACTGGTTAGCTGATCCCAACAGCCATAATCTACGCAGCGTACTATCAGAGAAGGGAGCTAATCTTGTCAGGGCCAGTCCCAGAGCTACTGAACACCGCTGGGATTAGAAAATTCAACTGTGCTAACGAGCCACAACCAACCGCAGGGTTTTCAAGTGGCCGCTGATAACATTGTTGACCTGTGAGCTGTTCTGTACTCTTTCTGTGCTTCTTTATGGCTATCTCTGAGGCACGGGCGGGCTCTATCACTTTGCCCTCCTCAAGTGACTGCAGAGGAAAGCACCCAGAAGCCTCACCGAGCTGGAAGCCACCTTACGTTACCTTATCGAGGGCCGTCTCCAACTTGGATATTTTGCCCTTCAGACGTTTGTCTCGTGATCTCAGGATCTCCAGTTCCCCAGCAATCCTGCTATTTTCTGCCGTCATGCAGCTCAATTCTTGACTTAGTTGACTATTTTGTGCTCGGAGGTAATGCTTCTCCTGAATTTAAGATGAGGACAACAAAGTACAAGTCAAACAATTTCAAGCTGCCTACATTACACGTATTGGTTTTCTGCAATTTTTCCTCGTGCTGAGAGATGGGAATTAACCCTTTCAGCTTGCTGAAAGATGAGGCTTTGCAACAAGCAGAGAGGTCTTGTAAAGTAAATTACAACTGGACCGGTCCCGATGAAATAACCTCTCGGATTTTAGATCCACTTTAAAACTGAAATGTTAAGCTTCAGAATCCACGGGCTGCAAAGCCAGTAAAGGAGATCTAAATGGATACGACCGTTCGGTGAACTCCAGCTTTTAGGAGCTGAATGCAACAGAACATTCTAGAAAGACCTCAATACGCTAGGCAGACCCTGACATACAGAGCCGACAACCAGAACGGCACAGAACCGCCCCAGAAAACAAAGAGGGGAAGCACCGCCGGCCTTATTCAGAAGGACAGAGAATGCATCATTCTAAGAAAGAACTGACAGGTAGGAGGCCCGTTCCCCTCGAAACTAGCGCTGTTCCTTCACGGAGAACAAAGAGAACTTAAAAACTACCTCTCCCCAGAAGGATGGTTTGTGTGGTGGAGCTCTTCCCTGCTACACGCTGGCGGGGGCACGGGGAAGGTGCCCGTTACATCGAGGGAAGTTCTCTTTGGTCCCCCTTGGGCCAATTGTGCTTTCGGCCACGTGTTTCTCCCAAGAAAAAATTTCTCTAAATACAGTTATAATATTTTTTACATGGAGCTCCCGAGACCTTAGCTGTATTTGTCATTGCCTCTTCCAAGAATTTAATCTTGCTCTGTAATGCATCTATCTGTCCTCTCTTGGCCGTGATCTTCTTCTGCATTCCCACTGCAACTTTCACGGCTGTAAAAGACAAGGTTAGTTCTCGGTGATCAACACAGGTTACGACAGAAGACTCTGGGAGTCAGTTAGCAGCCATATGTTAGAACGTGTAAGTCGAAGCAGGGTCCCATAGTCACTGAAGCGTGCAAAGCACCCCTCAGAATCAGCTGGAGTTTTGTCCAA
Source organism: Ceryle rudis (assembly GCA_033439905.1). Classification (NCBI taxonomy): domain Eukaryota; kingdom Metazoa; phylum Chordata; class Aves; order Coraciiformes; family Cerylidae; genus Ceryle; species Ceryle rudis. The sequence continues at coordinate 14,413 of JAAGNO010020366.1, forward strand.
GGGAGAGGCACCAGACCCAGCGCACACGCAGGACAAGACAAAAGCCTTCCCTGGAAATAGGCAGAAGGATCATCTGAGCAAACTCAAGTCACGGTTTACGTTCTACTGTATGCAGGAAATGGTAAAAGAAAAACACGTCCTCGCCCGCAACGTTGTTTACGTACTCCACAAAGTATCTGGAATGTTACTGTAGCATCTCTTGAGGGATGAACACTGACAAAAAACCCGACTGTTTAGAAGACAAATGTGTGTAATTTTTGGAAAGATCAATCTGCAATTACCATTGCCATCAGATCCCTCCACGGTCTTTAGTGCAGTCCTGGTCTGTTCCAGCTCAGCTTGGGCCGATTTCAACTGCATTTTCAGCCTCTTGGTGGTATTTGCCATCTCCCTGATTTTAGCCTGGTACTCCCTCTTCAAATCTTCAAATCCCTCTGGTGAGAGTAAGATTGAAATCACAGCGACAAACAAATTATCATTCTTCCAGACTAAGATTACTGATCCGTCACCTGCTCTCTTTAAAGGAGTATTACATTTGCAGATAGCCGAGACATAAAGCGAGTAACATCCACTGCCAACAAACGCACAACTAGTTGTTCCTTGTCAGCAAAAGCTTCTGCGTCACCAGAAACAACCCTCTTAATACGATCCACGAGTGCTCTTAAATAACAGTCGGGAACGAGAGGTCAAGATTCTATACTGTGACTTACTAAATCTGCTTCTCTGGTCTCCAAAATCAGGCTGTAGTACTTTTGCTCAGGGTAGGGAGCAAAACTGTATTCCCGTCGCTCTGTGGCAGAGCCCCAAACCACGGCATAGCTCTCTGAAGCGATGTGACCATGCCGCGCTGGCAGGGAACCTTCCGCTGCACCCGCAGCCATATTTGGATTGAGCAAGCAAGCCGCTCTTTTATTTTTAACAGCAGCCCAACTTAGCGGCATCGGAGCTGAGCTCAGCTGAGGCTCCCTACCTGCAAGGCCGGCGAGCTCACTCCGGCCGGCTTGGACTTCATTCATTAGCTGGTCTTTTTCCAGTTTCATATCATCAAGCGCACGGAGCCTCTCGGTGCACGTGTTAACCAGTTTCACCTTTTCCAGTTCCAGCTCACTCAGTCTGGACTCTACTTCCTGGATTTTGGCTCCTTTCTCATCCTTTGCAATCTACTCATGTAAAAAAAGAAAAAAAAAAGGTAACTAACAGAGTTAGAGGAGCTAACTACAGAGTTAGAGGAGCTAACTACAGAGTTAGAGGAGCTAACTACGCAGATGTGCAGACATCATCGCTGCTTGAAACCTCAGTCCTCAGAGAAAGAAAAACAGAAGAAACCAGACAAATTCCTTTCGTACAAATTGCTAATCCTCTCAAAAAGGGTAGAAGAGAAGCTGATGTGACAGCTTCCCAGCATGTTTAACCTCACCGCGAGTATGACTGGAAAATTATTTCCAGTCTCTTGTAGCAGGACCTCTATACCCACCCCTAACGCTCAACTGAAGAGGATGAAATGCTCTCTCTGGAGCGATTCTTTTTGCTGCAGAGGACTACCCTACCTTGTCATTCTTGTCTAAGAAATCACCAGTTACAGCCAGTGTCCTCAGTTTGGACCTCGGAGCACTCGCTGTCTGTTACTTCTCAGTAACACCTTGCGCTTCTGGTTCTCTTAGTGGCGTGGACAACCGTGCCGCGCAGGACAACGCGTTACGTTGCGGCTTTCGCAAGCCTTTTGGCAACTGCTTTTCGCCAGCCATTCACTCACTTTTGGTGGCAATGTGATAATGCTACTCTTCTCCGCCCACTGACTCTTTCAGTGCTCTGAGGATTCAAGGTGCATTCTCAGGCCTGCTTTAAAACCACGGCATTAGCCCGTTAAGAGAGAGATTTAAAACCAGAAAACATTTACTGTCTTACGGAGACATAAACGCAGCATCATTTGCACACCTTAAGTTCTTCTACTTGGAGTTTCCAGTCATTTATTTCTCTTATAAGCTGAGATTTCTCAGCTTCCATGGCTCTGGCAGCTCGACCGTGCTGGCCCACAATCCGGGCCATGGTATCAGTTTGCTTTTGGAAGATCTCAACAATCCTTTCCTTCTCTAACACCTGGAGTTTCAGTGCTTCGCACTCCGACTGCAAACGGTCCTCTTCATTCCTCGTTTCCCGCACCGCGTTCTCCATGTGCTGCAACTGCATGTTTTTATTGGCTAGTTCTCTCCTTAGGTGGTCAATGGTGATGCTGCTCTCGGTGTTCTGATCCCAAAATCGCTTGTTCCGCTCCTTTTCTAGGCTTAGTTCTATCTCCTTTTTACGCAGTTCAGCCTAGGAAAGATTGAAGTTATTTCCCTCTTTAGGATTTCTTTGCTCTTTCTGCTAGCACTGGCAACGTTCAGTTACACAATCGCCTCTCTCAACAGGGTTTACTGCCTGGATTTCCACCTAGCAGCAGACGGGAGTATTTGCCAAACTAGTCTGACATCTCCTACACATTTCCTTCCAACAGCTTTCAACTTTCTCTATCGCTGCTATCGTTATTTTGAAATCACGTTACGCTTCACTAAGCCTTTCATGTCACTCACGCCCCAAAAGCAGTAGAAGCTACAAAACGAAAAAGGATTATATCGCATCAACACGAAACGAAAAGCAAGGACGCCACGCCATGGGAGGCTGCTCTTGCTAAACACCCGCCCGTAGCACTAACAAGAATTCTCCATCGCTTGTTTCATGGTTTCCAGAGCCTGAATCTGTTCCACCTCAGACAGATTCCTCAACAGCGCCCGATTGAACTGAGGAACGAGAACTGAAAATGTAAATATTGTAAGTATTGAGATACAGAGTTCAGAGCTACTCATTTCAAAACTAGCCATTTGAGATGTGTTTAATTAATTAACGGAGATGCGTTTGTTTAATTCTCAGGGCGCGTTCCTGCTAATCATAGCTCCTGCTATTGTTAACTCTCTGCACGTTGTTAACGCTGAAGGGGAGAACCAAGTAGGAATCTCAGAGACTGGCAGAAGGAAAACAGGAGAAACAAAAGGTATCCTCAAATTAGACTCCCAAGCTTCAATTATGCGGTGATTATTCTGACTCTGGCCTTCTCTATAGCTGTCTAGAACCTGTAGGAGAAGATTTACACCAACGGATCCTGGAATGGGAGAGCGCCGTACGGAATGAGGCAACTCCAGCATCTCCTCCAGAAACCCTGTGACGCAAACCGGACAGACAAACCTAAGGAAACCGCACCAGTGACAATCCCCACATTCGGTCATCGAGCAATTATCTTATGTGAGAAGAAAAGCAAGGCATGACAAAGGTAACCTCAGTTCTGAACGTCCCGCGCTCCTGATGGCAAAGGCCTTCGGGATACTTTCTTCAGAGCTAATTCAAGCTTCTGGTCAAAAATGATCACCAAACTCAACGATAAGGGGGCTGCTGCACTTGGGAAACAAGCACCGTGCAGATCCGAACACCAGCAGTAAGGGGAGGCTTCTAGAGAAAGAGAGCAAGACTTTTTTTTTCAATACTATCACCCGTTCTTACCAGGAATTGATGAATCTGCTCTTTCAGATTTCCAGATTCTTGGCTGCTTTGATCCTGTTCTGTCTGAGCTTCTGCTTTCTCGGAGCGTGCTACGTGCAACCGCTTCTCAAGCTCTCTGACCTAGCATGAAGACACGTATTCGTTAGGAATTATCTCAGTGTATTCTATTTTAAACAGTACATGGGATCTCTTCCTAGTTTTCTGCTAAGTTCTACCCGGAAAGAAGTCCAAATGTCATCTTTCGGCTCAGCAAAGCGAATACACACAAAGGTGTATTTGGAATCGTGCTCTTCTTTCAGCGATTAAGCTCGGTTTCACTGCGAGGTAACCGAGGTTCCCGAGAATGAACTGGCTTCCACTCTGACAAAATTCCTTCCCTTCACCATAAACATCGAATGGAACGGGAGAAGAGCCACCTCGGAAAAACACCTCAAGCTCCTTGCTTGATTTAGAGTCCTAGTTCAGAAAAGGCAATATAATGCAATATAAACAAAAGACGGTTTATACGGAATCAATGAGAATACACCTCCCACGGGGCTCTGCTAATACACGCTTTAGGTAAATCTGAGTTGCTAAGGTGTTTTCCTGCCAGGGGAGCTGCGGAGAAGCGCTTGCTGTAAAGGGAGAGACCTCGTACAGTTGTAAAAGCTTTATTTACATTCTCTCTCGCACCTTCCCAGGAAGGACTCGGCGTAACAGCCCGAGATCAAATGATCTCCAGCTATCGACTTCTCTCTCGCCGAAGCAGGCTGCTCTGGATCCCAGATGATCAGCTCTGCCAAACTTCAGGGCACCCCTGCGACCTGAACTTACCCTTTCCGACAGCATGTCGGAGAAAGGTGCCTAAATCCTCCCGACTTGTAATCTAAGCTGGATTTGGATCCATCAAGCATTTCTGCACGGGCCAGCTCCACTCATTTTTAAAGGGAGCGGAGGGCAACTGTTTTCAGGTCACTTCCTAAGGAAAACAGGAGTTACGTTTCACCAAAAGTAAGGAAGAATTTACAGCTGTTAAAATTGGTTAAAAAAAATGGAACCCCAAGCAGCGACACAAGTGAAAGATGAAGCGGATGAGATATGGAAACGGGTTATAAAATGCTGCCGTTAGTGACGCAGCAGAGACCCCGTGCTGGGACTGCAACGGCTCCTCTCCAGTTGTCTGTGGGAATTCCCTGCTGTAGTACCCAGAAAAGCGCTGGTCCTCAGGGAAAGGCATGGTTAAAAAACTTCACCAAGACTAACGGGATTAAGAAGTGGTTTGAATACCCAGGTGCTGGCCAGCTTCTCTTTTTTGCCCATGTTATATCCTGCTGAAAAGAAACTGCTGGATTTGAAGGGACCTTAACGGTTCCTAACTCACAACGGGGCATCTCAGGGCACCTGACCGCTTCTCAAACGCTGCTCTAATCTCTCGGGTCTCTTTTCCGTGCGCTTAACAGGAGGCAAAGTCACCAAGCCATTTTTCTGGGCAGCACGACTGAAATGAGAAACTGTTTCTAGTGCCCGCGGAACAACGTTCTTCTCTCGTGCTGCACGTTCAGGCGACAGCTGTAGCGCAGAATAATTTACCTATTTCTGGGATTCTCAAATTTACGGCACGCTCGCGAGACGTTTGGCAAAACTATTTTGTATTCGCCAAGTCTTGCAAAGCTGTTTCGTGCTAGAGAAAGCAAATTGGTTCTTAAACAGTAATCCAGAGTTAGGAATAAGGCAAATTTTGTCGAGGAATCCCTTATGAAAAAGACTTTCCTGCTGTATCCGGAACGTTTCGGCTATCTGCATACCCAGCGTCGCTGGCACGAATGCCGCCATACGCACCTCGTCTTCAGACATCCTCTGAGCCCCTCCGAACTCCGAACGCAGCTGAGAAACCGTAGATTCCAGGTGAGTAGCTCGGTGGACGGGAAGAGAATTTTGGTTTCCTGTTTGTTCCCTGAGAAAAGTTTTAGGTGGAGAAATTAGAAACCCTGAGAATCACGGCAGTGTGGAGCGGCTGCGGTTGTTTTCACTGCACTGGGTACGGCCACTGAAAGAGTTACTAAGATGATGGCGTAAAAAAGACACTTTCTTACTGCTTAGGTTTGCTCTCTGACATCTGCCTCGCATAAAATCCCAGAAATTGAAGAAATCTTGATGTTTTTTATTCCTGATGATAACTCAGTTACGCTCGAGCAAGTTCTAAGAAAGCCAAGCCTGCTTTCAAACACGCCTCAACTCTTCTACAGGCAGAACTGAGGAGCAGTTTGCTACCAGCTGCTCGGTCTCAGCTCCGCAAGTCGGGTATTAACGCGTCGCAAAGATGATATTTAAATCTCATCTTAAGCCTGCAACTGTATGGCACGTCCCAGTTGCTTTAAAGTGATATACTGACCACCGGAAATTCATTTTGCATCCAAATCCATAGAACATTTAGAAGGCAAAGGTCACGGTGCAACCCAGCCACAGCTCTCAGCTCAGGCCCTTTTTTCATCCCTTAACTCCAGCCCTGTCGATGAAGGGTATTCTTAACATTTTCTAGGCTATAGTGGAGAAATACACTGCCTGCTCTGCATCTGGCTTCGGAGACTGTTCGCATAGCTGCGGGCACTGTTAGCTTTAGCAGCTAGTGCTGCCACCTCCTGCTCAGGCTCACTTCTTAGCTCCTCGAAGCCTGTTTCAAGAAGAAAATGCTGCTTCTCCTTTTAGTCTTGGCACGCGGCAACTTCTCTGCGGAAGAAATAGTAACATTTTTCAGTTCTACTGTGAACAGAAGCTTGGGGCTCTTTAGTTTTTGAACGGGTTACGGTAAAATTCAGGTGGATAGCTGGGGAAATGAGAGCAAGGAAGGCCAAAGCTCTTAGTGAAGTTAGTAAGAAAAAGCTGAGGTAACCACCCCAAGTGATTACTTTCCATCTTTTCACGGTGGAACTAGTCTCCCAACAAAGTCGAGATGTTCGCCTAGGTGAGCAATCACACTTAGAGAAGGAAAGTGTACACAATCTTCCAAAATAGTACTTTCTGAGGCGGTGAATTCAACAGGAGATTGTCAGCAAGGAAGGAAAAAGCAGCAGAAAGCCAAGGGCAAATAAACATCTGGAATGGAACAATTATTGAGCCCTCAAAAACATCGCTTGCTGGCCCCCCCCAGGCACTCCCTCCCTTAACGCCATCATCATGGGAAAAGAATTATCTGTGAAAAACCCCATCTCTATGTTCTGTGGATAAATAAAGGGAGAACAGGTACCTAGTTTGATGCTGATGAAGCAGAAGTTGTTTCTGGGTCTGTGAATCCTTTTTCAGTGTCTCGAGTTCTCCTTCCACCTGTTGTAAACAGAGAACAGAGCTAAAGAAAAGAGGGTCCAAAGTGTCAGTTCCCTCCCTTTGCTTCCACCTCGAACCGTGTGAGCCGAGAAAACGTGCACGAGACAGGTTAAAATCCAGCAATAAACCCAATTTCAGCTTGGGGACGGTGTAAAAGGCACCTGCCACGTAGCATTTGTACCTCTTTAGGCCACAACTGCTCCCTTAAGCCAGTTTAGACAGAAGCACGTGGAGGTTTAAAAAATATTTTCTATAAAACAGAATTGAAGAGCGTTGGAAGGCAAAGCAGCACTTTCTTCACATACCAGGACAACCTTTTCTTTGAGGTACGACACCTCCGAGTCTAAATCCCGCAGGAGGCCGGCCAACGCTGTGCTCAGGCTGCGGATGGGTAGGCTGGGAATATTCTCACGCTCACAGCGTTTCTTGCCTGGACGGGCTTCGTAGGCCATCAGGATGCCACGTAGTTCCAGAAGCACTTCCTCGTGGCTGTGGACCATCCTTCTCAGGTGCTCAGTTCGGCTGTCAGCCTCCCTCAGCAACTCCTCCCGCAGCTGGCTGGCAGCTTCCAGCTCTTGTATAGTATTTTTCAGCTGGCTCTGGGATTCCTTTTGTCTGAATGGGGAAACCAAGGAAGTAACTTAGAAAAGAGGATTCGCAACATGGATTTTAATCCTAACAGGCGTAACGCCGAGGGTGACAAACCGCTGGTTTGGACAACTACGCGATACGCTGTTTTCTGCACCGCCACGCCGCAGTCCCCTTGCCTCTCCAAGCCCGCAGATACACCCTCCACGATACAGCTCCTGGCGTCCGTACCGGCTGTCCCGAAGCGCGTCTCTTTCCAACTGTACTTCCATCAGTTTGGTCTGCAAATCAGCAATGATCAGTCTTAAATTGATTTTCTGTTGCTCAGGTAGCACAGCGGCCTAAAGAAGAAAAAACCCAAACCACCAAGCTAAGCCAACCAAAATAATGAATACATGAGCTAAAAAAGTGAGGCTGAGAGCAGCACAGGTATGGGAATTGAGAGGTTTGGGATATTTTTTTCTTCTTCTATTTCCCTTTTTGTAAATATTTCTTAGTTAACCAGCTAGTCACACCGGGCTGTGGTGGACCCTGCATGGAACACTGCTAGGAGGATCAGGCCAACAACATCACTACCCACTGTGGGCTCTGCCTGCCAAACGGCACGTTGGAATCGCGACATCCAAGCGCAATTTCCAGCAGCCACGAAGCTGATCAAAATACCGCTGGAGAAACTGGCCAAAGCTCAGCAAGGAAGCTCAGCTATACTTAAGAAGCTGCCCCAAATTTGCGACTCACTTCGCTCAGCCTCTTCTGCACGTCTCGGCCTCTCTGCGAGGATTCTTCCCCAACGCTTTCCACGTGTTCTTTGGGTTTTTCGTCACAGTCAGTATGCATTTCACGTTCGGGACTGAAGCCACTACTGAGGGGACTGTTAGCAGTACCAGAAGCAGCTGAGTTTTCCATCGCTGCGCTGAGAATGACGAAACTAAGACCTTGTGGTTGCTGAGAAATGGGCTAGGAGCACCTGAAAGGCCGATAAATTCAAGCGTCAAAAGGAGAGCTGTTAAATGAGACCGCAGAGTCATCTGTACAAACTGAGCATTAGTGGCTCTCAGAGCCTAGCTGTCGACAGTCAAACCTAGGGACAAGACAGCCGGGCAATTCTAGGGTGGCAGGCTGGGTGGGGAATGCCGCAGCCTCCAGAGAACGCTTCTGAACTGCTCTGCCTTTCAGGAGGAAAACCAAACCAAAATCAAAATCAAATTTTCTGACCAAAAGAGAGAGAAATGCAATCTAAGCCAGGGTAACGGGCAAGTTGTGTCAGTTCACCTATAAGCCGCAAATAGAAGAGAGCTAAAAGGAAACACGAAGAAAATACAGTCGAGGACAAAGAGGAATCTGAAAGAATATTTTAAGCGGCAAGTCTACAGGTGAGGGAGGAAGACGAGGCCAGGAAGGAGAGCAGCTCCCGAGCCTTTCGCGTCAGGGCTGCTGTCGGAACACAAGCAGGACCGTGACATTTGCCAATGACCCAGTTACGACGCGCGCGGTTGAGTTCTGTCCACGCAGCACTTTTATTTTCCCAGCGCCACCCGTCCCTGGGGCTGAGCACTGCCCCGCTACGCTGCCTCTCTGCGTCCTGATAAAGCTGCATTTCCATTCTGTAGCGTCACCGAGAGGAAAGATTAGAGGGGCCAGACGCGAGCAGAGCGTGGGCAGAAGCATCCTCAGGAGTCTGGGACCTTGAAAGTGGGAAGAAGGGGCATCAGCTACAGGCAAGGGTGGAAGTTCTATCAACGCTGCCCTGTTATCTCGGGAGTAAAACCTACGTGCATAAAGAGGTTAAAATAACGACTAGACAAATCCCCAGGACTAATATTCATATCCAGCAAGTCTTTACTTTCTAATTCCCCGGAGATACTGAGGCATACTAAGCAAAACCATCATTATTTCCTGACCATTCTTCTACGCATCTGCCACTGCGTTCCGCGGCAAGAAGCACAGTGGCGAGACGCCACTTCGGTTTGAGCTGTCAATCAGCAAATCAAAGCTTTAGGAAGAAAAATACCCCCCCCCCCCGCTCCTCTCAGTCGGCCATCAAGTTTTAAAACCATTACCGATCCTTCTTCGGGAGCAATTTTCAAATATCAGACACGCCGCCGTATGGAAAAAGGACTAAATCCAAGCACCGTCTCCTGGGAGAAAGAGCTAATCCCCCAAACCAGCAAAACCACTGAATTTCACAAGCATCACTTCTCCAGTGCTGGATGATTCTCAATTTAACAGCAGTCAGAATCCCAGCCCCCTGCAAACTCACCACCGAACGACAGCGCCACGTCCTGGCGTGTGCAGAAATCCCACTGCCAGCAGGAGGAACGCATTCCACCGCGGACAGAAATTAAAACTCTTATCCTGGCACCCAAATTACAACCATCGGTGTAATTCATCCTTCACCGCAGAGTGCCTTGGGCACCCGTATCCTTAAATGTTGTGTAACAAACTAGATCTTGGGCATCTGTCAGCTTCCATTTTCAGCAAGTCTGCTGTTTAATGTAATGACAGCAGGTACAGGAACTTCTCTAATAACAAAGAAAACCTGTTCCATACCTTAATTCCTGGATATTCTTGCTCACAGTAACAGCACCTGTGAAGCAAAAGATGTGTCTTGATTTTCTAATATATTAAGAATCAACTTTATGTAATAAAGATTTAATTTTGCCCATCCAGTTTTAATACTGCGGGAAGAATTTAAGGATACCGAGGGAGTCTCCTTTTTAAGGTCTTATGCTTTGCTTTGTCAGGATGAGCAGGCTTTTAGAAGTACCTGATGGTGTAACCCATTAAGTTTTGCAGCAACAATTAAGCTCTGCAGCAACAATTAAGCTTTGCAGCAACAATTAAGCTGCAAATCATACACACTTCCACTTTCCTATGTTTCTAGATACAGACGTTTTCTGCCAGACAAGATTTCTCTAAACATCTGACTCGATCTCATCTACAAATGTTGCCCATCCCAATCTACCTGATGAAAGCAAACCGGACTTTTTCCTCACCAGAAATAACCTGAAAAACCAAAGTCTAGGGCAAACCCAAGATGGGCAAGTCTAGACTTGTACATCTTGAGTTTTGGGAGTGTAACTGCCATTAACAGCCGTTGGGGAACACGTCTGTGAAGGTTTTCCTCAGGGGAAGAAAGAAAAAAAAAGGAGAAATGAAGAAAATTTTATTCCTCGGGCATGGCTTTGAGCTGGACGGTATCTGAGGGGGTTTACTGCTGCTACTCGGATTTTCCCGGCTCCTCTGGAAGACATGGGACACTCCATTCTTAGTCCAGACGCAGCCGCAGTGGCAGTTTCCACACCAGGGATAATTTAGCACCTTCAATTTGACTAAAAAAAGGCCATCGTGGGTGGCTCCTAAGGCCACATACCGGAGAGCGGCGGAGCCCTTTACCTCAGACCCCCAAGCCCAGGATTCGAAACGCTTCCTCCATGTGAAACCATCCCCTCCAACCCTCACACAGCAGCCCCCTGCAAACCCAACCTCGCTGCGCCACAGCCACGCTTTCCGACCCGGGCCGGAGCGGACCCTCCGGCCCTTTTCTTCCCTCCCGCGTTTCCCGGACGGCGAAGGAAGGAGAACGAAGCCGCCAGCGACAAAATGTCCGCCGCCTGCAGCCACCTGCCTGGCCGAGCAGAGGAACGAGGGAGCTCCGGAGCGGCCTCTCCCACCCGCGCAGGTTTGTGCCGAAGCCCCTTCTATAAACCCTTCACCCCTCCGCTGCCCGGGGGGTTTTACCTCATCAGGGAGTGCACCCGCTGCTGCAGCCCCCATTTCCATGGCAAATCTTACAGATCCTCAGAGTGCCTTTAGGTTTTTTTTGCTTTACCTTGACTGCAAAACACAATC
>JAAGNO010020368.1:5513-16840 GCA_033439905.1 Ceryle rudis
TTAAGTTATATAATCAAACACTAGTATAACTAAATGTCATTATTGTGCAAATAACGTAAATAAGTTAACCAGCCAAATTCAGAGTTCTGAATAAATAAGTGAAGACATTTTCACTCTTTGATATTTTATCTAATTCATTATTCCTTAGTGATACTTAAGATATAGCAGTGTTTCACTCATTTCTCTAACAGTGTGAAACTTAACATGCTTTTCTTTGTCTTGGTAAGAAAGTAAAATTTCCACAGCAATTGACACTTAAAAGAAGAAAAGGTGTCCTCTTTATTTTTAAAAAATGCTAAACTATATTACACATTTTAATTAAGCCTTGGGAAAGCTGTTTTGAATTTCCTGTAATGCCACGGGAGTCTAAACTTCTTTGTAGAAAGAAGTCTCATTAAAGTTTATTGGGTTGCTTCCATTTCAGTGCCTAGTTTTCAGAAGATAAGAGATGTAATTATTTTTGCTTGCAGTATAAACAGGACATCAGAGAAATACTCTTGGTGCTGGCAAGAACTGATTCTGGCATTGAAGTACTGCACATTATCCGAACAGAGGAAGCACTGCCCACACATAAAGGGCAAGGAGGTTAGACAGAACTATTTAGTCAATGAAAAAACAGGGGATCCTCAGAAAAAATGCATGAGAATTACTTCATCTGCTGTAAACAAACATCCTAGCAACAGGATTGAGTTAAGAATTCTATTGACATAAAGACTGTAATACTTAAGCTTAAAAATTGTGTGCTTAGTAAAAGTTTGGAAAGCAGTTTGTTCAATGCATTAAGTAATATGCTAGTACAGTGATGCATCTCCAGAAAATCTGTAGAAAGCAAATGAGGTCTTTTTCTTGAAGTTTCGAAGAACATTAGGCTGGCACTAGCTCATTTTTACATAGAAGTTGGTTAAGTCAACTGGAAAATGCATGAGCTTTTGCTAACCTTCTCTGTAGCAGCTTATAGAACTTTTTTTCCTCACTGCAACCTTTTTTTTTTTTTTTTCATAAATTGAGCTCATCACAGCAGCAGAGAGCAGTATGGTTTAAAAAAAAAAATCAAATATTCAAAAGACTGCAATGCCTTAAAGGAGCAAATAGGCACACGGGTATTTATTAACTGTTTCCCTGTGTAACACAGTTTGATGTTTTCCAGTCTACTTGTAGTGTATAGATCCAATCTGTACTTTTTTCATTACCTTCCATAAAACTACACAAGTTTAAAAAATTATTGTTTTCATGGGAAGTATGTTTACTGTAAATGTGTTAATCTAGCCTCTCCAGAGTTGATTATTTAGCTGAGGCATCCTGTATAGCTAAGCCTCTGCGGTGAAAATATTTTTTCAACCTATTTCTGTTATGATGGTTTTTTAATAGACTTTCTCAAAAAATACCTTTCAGTACAGTTCTTCAGTCTCTTTAGTTAGATACAGCAAGGTGACTCTGCAAAGGGCTGTTCCCAGTTCTTTCTTGACATTGTTACAAGGAAATGTGAAACAGGCTCCTGATGAATACCTAGTGGTGGTATTTTTTTTTTACCTTTGAGAGGTGATGAGAGGTCTGCTGTTTTCCTACAGATCAGAACAACTGATTCCACACAGAAACCTATATATCACCAGATAAAAAAAGTTATAGACTCCACACATCATCAATATTATATTGAAATACAGAATTCATGGGAGCTCTGTTGGATGTGAGTTGTCTGCATGATCTATACTTTAGCATGGAAAAGTAAGAAAATTATGAGAGGTCTTGTATGTTTTCTAGAGGTGCAAATTGAGTCCTTCTGATTGGAAAGGGAAAAGAGTAGAGAACATTTATGTGATAAGATTTATATCTTATTTGTGTTAAATGCCACTAAACTATGATTCTGCTCAGACAGCTGGCCTCTGTGTTTACAGCTTGTAGATGAAATGCAGTTTCCAATAACTGAAGTGCCTTGTCTTTCACTGAAGCATTCATCGGTTTGATGATGTGCAGGTATTGCTAAACAATGGTTACAGTTCTCCAACACAATACCAGTAAATCAGATCAGTGTTTGCAGAAAGATGGCATTTTATAAAATTTAATTTCCTTAATGGACATTTTCCAATTGCAAAACACCAGAATTAAAAGTGATTAGAACAGCTGTATAGAGAACATGTATCTGTTACTGACTAGTAACAGCTATCACATAGCAGAAGTGTAACTGCAAGTTTGGGTATTTAACAGTAGCAAAGGGGGCTGCATGTAATTTATTTACTTAAAAGTCAATACCTTTGCTGTCTGGTGTCACTTTTCCACAAAGTAATCCTTAAAGTAGATGAAAATGAGCTAGTCAGTAATTTAATACAAGTAATGCCTATACCAGAAGGTGAAATGGCATTTCAACTGTACAATAGATCAATAAAAGAAGGTCTTAAGTAAAATTAGTCTGAATAATTAAGTTCTAAGATCTACTAGGGTGCAATTACCTCATACAAAGAGCAGAACCAAAGTACTTGGAAGAGTCTAGTATACCTGACATGTAGGTTTTGTTCTTACAGCTATGAAAACAGTCTTAAATGCTCCACATTTCTATATCAAATTGGGAGAGGAACATGGTTAATTTAGATAAATAGCCTGTATTTTTTATTTGTACTAAAGTGAAAGTAAGGGCTTTTGAATGCATCAAGCAAGCATATATATAAAATTGAATTTAAATTGAAATGGTAAATTAGTGTTACATTGATTTTAAGATTCTCATTAGCAGGCCAACACTCATACTTCTATTAACACAATTTCTGATCAAAATAATTTTTTGAACTTTTTTACAAGTTAGAAGTATATTTGTGCTTTGAATGAAACCATTTCTGGTAGCAACACACTTTACTTCTGCATGCTCAACTTTTACTGAAAAGTGCAGACATACAGATCACAAAGCCAATACAAAATCAACTGCCCCTGGATGATTTATGATACATTTTAACTGTCTCTTAAAGCCTTCCAGACAAGCTAGAAGACTGCAGAGCCTACATCTTCACTGTTAGATACACAATGGTCACTGGAAAAGCTTTTTTCCTTGAGTTTAAATACTCACTGCTTGTTATACTATCTGCTGTAAAGATGAGGAACATCTCTGTTCTTCCTTTTGACATAGTTAAAATGTTATCATTCTCTTACCTTGGTGCTCTTCATTTACTTTCTGCCCTTTGAGTTAAGCAAGTGTAAATTCTTTTCATTTCTCTTAGAATAAAATTGTACTCTAGATAAGGTTGTTACCTGCTATTCAGGTTATGCTCATGTTTGAACTTCCTAGGATGGTGTTTATTCTTTTGGTTTGTCTTTTGAGTAGCTCAGATTCTTGTGTTGTATCCCTGTTGGGACAGTTTCAAAAGGTGTGGCAACCACACAGACCACTCCATGATTTGCTCTTATGTTTGTTGTCTATTATTTTAAGTGATGGTACACATTCTCCAAGGATTTTTTTCTCAGAAATTTTAGTAATAATTACTATAAACATCATGACTCTGACAGAGCTTGAAGGAAGCTATATTTGACATTATTGGGTTAACATATTACAGAGATTCTCTGTTAGATCTGTGCTGCCACTGTACAGAGGAAATTAGTGATTGTCAGTGGGGCAGATGTGTATCTGCTTTTTATACAATTTATCATCGGGATTAAGAAACACTTAAGTACAGATTTATTTTTTTTAGGAAAGGATTGTGCATGATTGACTTCAAGTTTCTGCTTCTCAGATTAGATCATTAGAATCATGAATAGACCCAGCCACAGTATCTTACCACACCCATACAAACAAGATAAGAATTTTTTTAACATTTATCTTTTGTGACTCTTCTTTTCAATATAAAGTGCAAATATGCATGCATATATGCATACACTTTCCCTGTAAAGCATACTGCAGTTGCAGTCTATTTGTCAAAGCTTTAGCTTCTAAGAAATACTTGAATCTGCATCACTTTATGTATGTACATGTTCTTAGTCCCTGCATTTTAACCTAATCGTCCAAAAGCTCATGACACTAAATGTAGAGTGGTTTCCTTGTCTGCAGCAGCATTCTTTGAAAAGAAAGATTCCCTGGTGAATTTATTATTACATAGAAGTCCCACCCCCATGAAACTGCTGTAGACACATAACAGGATTACTGCTCAAGAGTTTACTAGGATGCAAGTAAAATTGTTCCAGTCAGTCAGAAGAAAGCATCTCTGACTAAGGTAGGGAAATGCTCTCTTTCATACAACTCATGACAAAATAAGGAAACTTTTCTAATTTTTTTTTATTAATGAAATTCCATTAGATATTGCAGTATCTGTTCAATTTGTATTAAAAAAAAAGTGATCTTTTAAATATTCTAAACCTGGCTTTGTAAAAAATATCTTGTTAACATTAGTGTATTCTTATTTCAGTAACCAGTAGATGTGAAGATTGCTTTATTGCTTGGAGAGGAAATATAGTTCAAAAGCATTTAAAATTCGTGAAGGTTGTGCTTCTGTACTTAATAGATTAAATTTCTTATGATTTTGAGAGATGGTATTTAGTATTTGTTTAGTGCTTAACATTGTTTCCTTGTATCTTTTAGTTTCATAACAGAAAGGAAATGCCAATTTTAGTTTTAAAATAGTCGTAAGTTATCTTGACAAAGGATGCGTATTTTTTTTCTCTGAATCGGTGTTTTAATAATGGTAATTCATTATGGTTATAAAAAGGGTTTGATACAAATGCTCTAACTTTCTTAATTAGCTAATGTGTCAAATGTATCCACGTAATTCTAGGAAAGCAAATTAGCTGGATCTAATAACCTAATGGCATAGAAGTGCTCTCAAAATGTAGAGCTATCTAATCAATGTGGTGACAAATGAAATGATCTGTGGCCTTCGAGGTTAGGAGTTAATTGAATGAAAGGACAGTATTTTTTCCCTTTTTTTTTTTTTTTTAACAGCTGCTTTTATATTCCTAATGGAGAGCTTGGTTTTATTGTTCCTTAAAGTAATTGCACGTTCATCCTGTATTGAAACTCCCTGGATTTATCAAGCAAGTTGCTTTTAGTCAGGGCAAGGGTCTTTGACATTTATACTTTGGAGATTTAAACTGTCAATATGATGTATAGAGCACCTACTTGTAACTATAAAAAACTAAAAATCATTTTAACCTGCATTTACTATGTTCCCCTATTCTTGGATTCTAAAAGGTTGAGTATGTGAGTGCTGGGAAATATCTCATTTTATTAAATATATTCCATATTTCAGATAGTTTTTTCTCTCCCCATTATTGTATGAGGAAACAGAACACTTTAATTTTGTTGAAGTAGATTTTAATTTATTTGCATAACCAGCTACATACAGCATAAATTATTTCATTGACAGCTAGGTCAAGAAGACTGTTTTAAGAGATCTAGATCCTTATTAGAGTCCTAGTCTGCAATATGTTAGAAATGTCATAATTATTAATGTTCAGGTGACTGTCCATGTCTCCAAAAAGTTAAGAATGCCAAATGCCTCATCTCTGGGGGATGCAGTGATCAGAATTAACTTTATTTTTGACTGATAGCCCTGCACACCCACTTGTGCCTAGTGGGAGCCTGTATCTGTCAATCAGATCTGGTTCTGAGCAATCCAATCTGGTTCCAGATGTCCCTGCTTATTGCAGGGGGGACTGGACTAGACGATCTTTTGAGGTCCCTTCCAACCCAAACTATGCTATGATTCTATGTCTTCTCATCACTCTTCCAACAGCAGCGACCCTGAAAGTCTAGATTTAACTTGCTCTAGGACTGGAGAAAGGATGGAAACAAAGATTCAGGAAAAAAATGCTGTTTAGCTGCATACGCATAAATGGAGTCATTGACTTGTGTTCAAATGGGGTCACAATCGGAACCCAGTGAAATGCAAAATTAAAACAGTGGGGGATAGCAAGGAACTGCCTGCTGCTGGTGGTCCACCCACCTGTCTATGTTATCACAAGTTGGATGGGAGTTTGTCATGAGGTAATGTCATCATCTGTGCTTTACTTCATGGGGTTGGTTGATGAACTGAAGAAGCAGATGATGCCATTGTTAGCAATAGTTGTGAAGCTGTGCCCAAAATTTGGGATACAATTTTAATCCAGAGATAACTGAATGACTCTTCAAAGTTATGGGGGGCTCATCACTGGCAACTGTGTATTGCAGAAATTACTGTTGTTGGACAGCTTGGTAGCCCTAGTTTCACCCTTCAAACCTTGGACCTTTTCTGGATTGACCTAAACACATTGTGGTGCAGTGTGTGCAGTAGCAAACAATCACGTGCCAAATAGCCTGACAGGCAGATTGGCTTTGCTGCCTGTGTTTTCTGGGGCTCAGTAATGCTAAATCCAGAAAACAATAGTTCATGCATATCAGTGCAACTACTAAAAGTTTGGTATACTATATCTATTTGATAAAATACAACTTGCTTTATCAGTTGAAACTTTAAATAGGAAATAAAATGTTCATAGGGAACTAGAAACTGTTTCAAGGCCCAAGATCATTTCAGAACATCACTAGTGGCATGTGAATTTTAAGTGTGTTTTGGGGGTGTACAAATTTTAGACAAACAACTTGATTTTGCTATTGCTCGATATAGCTTTTACCTCCCAGACTCTTGAACAGGGGCTTATTACATTTAGACTACTTGGTTTCAGGGAGGTACTGTGCAATGCAGCAATATGAACAGTGTTCTTTGCTGGTACCTAATGCTAACAAAGCTGTCCCTGAGCACATGCAAGCAAGTAGTTCTTTTGTTTCTTGATGTATATAGATTTTTGGACATATTTAACACTTATAGCACTGCCTGTTAGTCTTAGCAGGCTTGATTCCACAATCATGCTTTGTCTGTTGCCTACAACATTTGTACCCCTGTTTTCCCCCACAGTCCTATAGTTCATTTCAGTATACTCCAGTGGTTAACACATCTGTGAATTGAGCAGGTTCCCTCCATTCTCATTCCTGTAGCTTGGAAAAGAGCTTTAGGAATGGTATCTCACAACTGTGCAGTGAAATAAAGTCTGTTTCCTTGGAAACTTGTCAATGAACAGTAACCTGTCCTTTGCTTTTCAAACTTGAATGTCATTCATATCTAAAATATGTTAAAGGTTTCCACATTGTTTTACTTTTTTTTTCCCCACTCTCTCCCTCTGAAACAAAGCAGAAAGCACACAAGTGTCTTGCAAGCTTTGAAGTAGAGGTGGCTTTCCAGAGTAAGAAACAAAACGAGGAAGAAGCAGGGGTGGGAGGGGAGGATGTGCGTGGAAAGCAAGAACCTTCCCAGCTCCTACATTTTTTCTGTATACCTCACTCCGACCACAGAGCAATTTCTCCATATAGTAAAAGATATGTTCCCTACCTTAGAAATTTATGGAGGTATGCAAAATGCAAACATATTGTGTATGGAGAGAGGGAGGGAGATATCATTCCACCCTTCCTGTGCGTGGTAAGGAAAGAACCTGTATTGCCACTTTTGCTTACTCCAGAGTGAAATGTTGTCCTGCCTGCCACTGCTACACAAATTGTACAGTGGTATAAAGAGTAAGTTAGTCAAAAGTGATGTCTCCATGCTGAAATTGCCTTTAGCAATCCATTGTATTGCACTTTTAATACTAAATGCTAAAAATAATAAAATAAAATTAAAAAAAAAAGTGCAGTTTGGACAGAAGAATGGAGTGGGTTGTCTTCTTTTTTGGTAGTTTTTGGGGTTTTTTTTACTTGGGTTTTTTTTGTGTGTGTTTCTTGTTTCTTGGGATTTTTAGATCCAGAGTCCAGTAAAAAGCTGCTTCAGCTCTATTGTCAGAAGGTAAGAAGAGAATTAATAGCAGAAATGTTGACACAATGTTGGTAATATCTTCCTAGGCATCTCATCTACTTTTCCACCAGAGAAGCAGCTTTGAGCTCTTAAAATTCCTGCATGCTGGGTTTCTCAAACAAGTCCATACTGACTGTGGTAAAATTGCCACACAGGCAAAGCATGATGAACTATTATTTTTTTTTTTCTCCAGTTCTGTCTCCATTGAGGTCTGTAGAAAAGTGGGAAAATTGTTTACAGGAATACAGGTTTCACTAATAATCCAGTGTAACTTTTGTGCATAGACTTGAGGGAAGTCTTCACAGTATACTGGTATCTTCTTAATAACTCACATCTGCTTATACCAAACCACGTAGTAGCTGATAGCTTATAAGGCTATTAACTTACTGGCTTTGATAATGGCACCTCTGAATGAATGGGGGAATTCTGGTGCTGATACTTGGTCTTTTAAATGCTTAGTGCAGACCACCAGGAAAAAAAAAATCCCTTTGTTATGCTGAATATTGAGTTCAGTCTATATTTCAAAAATTGTTAAACAGTCATTTCACAGGAGTAAATCGTGCAGCAATTAAGGTGCGTAGTAGAAAAAAAAAAACTAAACATTTTTTCAGGCACCTTCTTGCTCTATCTTTTTGTATTCCATCTTATTTCTGTACTTCACTTGATTTATCTTTAGAGAGAAAATAATGCATTTGCAAATGTTAGAGCCAAAATTACTTGTTACTGCAGTGACTGGTCTGGAAATCTCCAGCCATCCAGTAACTAACGTCAGTCTTCATTTAGTTACTTGTATCGGTGTGGGGCATTTTTTTTTTCCCATGCCTGACTGTTTCTTAATCATTTGAAAGAGGCAACCCTTGAAATGCAATGGCTGTTTTCACATAGGAAACCACCCCATAATGTCAAAAGACTATCTATGTAGGAGACCAGGGAATAGTAGTATAGCAAAGTTTTATAGCTGATTTTTTTTTTTTTAATCTTCCTCTTTTAAAAGTGGAAATCTGCAATAAAATAGAAACAAGATATTCCTCTAGTTGAATATTACACATAGAGGTATAACAGGGAAGGAGGCAGCAGCAGAAAGAAAATGAATGGCACTTAACCAGGTTACCTTCCTCATACCTGCTGTCTATGTAGCAGGCACCTCCTTCCACTCTTTGTTCTGAAATAAGATAATTTCATATTAATTCATTTGAAGTCATAATAAAGTATTTATATTTTAAATAAATCTTCTTGTATGATAAAACCATTGATAGTACAAATATGCATGTACATGTACAAGAGACTGTTACTTGAGGTCTAGTAATTACAATCAAAGAAAATCTTGGATTGAGAAGGAAAGACTTGGTTTTCTATTATACACATATGTATATTCATCAAAAATCAAATGAATGGGCAAGTTTACATTATTGCAAACTTCTCTTAATCATTTGTAAGCTAATGAGGTACATGCGTTCTGAACTTGATGTATGGTTGTGTATTATATAGATGTGTAAATCAGCGTGCTTTGTCAGACGTGGTACAAATCGTGTGCTAACTAAAGCACCCATAAATATACAAAAATATTTAGGTTTGTAGTTTATTTTCACGATGCAAACATTAGTATAGCAAAGTATCAAACTATGGATTCAGACAGAAAATTCTGGGATTAACTTGCGTTACGTATATGACAATACCGATACATATGTTTATATAAGGTGACTCGTTCTTCAGCCTTTTGAAATGCAAAGATATCTTTGAAATACAATACTGTTCATGTGTCAGTGAAGTAAGATGTGGTTGTGAAGGGATGGTTAGACACTGTATCACAGTCTGTATAAATGTATGCAGGAGCAATATGGTAGCTCTTTGTGATCTATACAATAATGCATTTAATGTACTTGTAATTTTACCCTGGTTTTATTTACTTTACATATAGCTTCCCTGTGGTACAGTTCTGTCAAAAGTCTTCCATTCTAACAGTTTTAGCAATCAGTTTTACAGAACTTTTTTTGGTAATTTATTTACAGTGTTTAGAGTTAACAGTGGGAGTTTAGAGTTAACACAGACTAACGCTACTAAAAGTTATCCAGCATTATTTGACCTGTTGAAAACAGCAAGTCACACAAGTGTAATTATGCATATCTTCTTAGACACTGGTATAAACTAAGGTAATATTTTTCAGCCAGCTGATATTCTGGGTTTGTACCTTGGTTTTATACCAGTGAAACAGCTTGATCTCAGGCATGTACTGGGAGGTACCAAGGGTATTCTATCTCACCTCCAGAAGGGACAAAAGTCATCTGGGAAGCTGGCATCTAAAAGAGTAGTAGAAGCCTAAGTGTAACTGAATCTCAAGCTCCTTTATCCAGAGGCTTTCAGTAAATGAGCACACTTTGTTCATAAGTCCAGTCTGAGGTGACTTTGTGCTTCAATCTTGTTTTTCTACTTTAATTTGGGTTTTTAAAAGGGAAATATGTAGAAGTACCATTAATGTGAACATGATTTATACAGTCTCCGTTCCCTCAAAGTTTTTCTGGTGACTCACCTTGGTTCTGGATTTTGATCAGCCTGAGCAGGTGATCCTTCGGACAGGTTCCTGTCAAATGTAATGAAGGCATTTCCCACCTCTAGTTAGGTAATATTTTGGGTAGACTGCCAGCTCCTTCTGCTTCTACTTTCCCTCTTTCTTGCTGGGTGGGATTTCAGTGCTCTGCTCAGGTTACCACTCACAAAACAGACAGACACTCAGATTGTGATGGGTACTTTTAAACTGGGGTACTAACTAGCACTGATCTACTCTTCTGTAGTGCCTTGGGCTGAGAAAGGCATATGGCTATCAACTCCTTAAAAAAATAGAATAATAAAATTAAAAATTCCACATGTCAAAAGCTGATTTCAGCTTTTCTGAGTAGGGGGCAGCTATATTGTTCTTGAACTAGGGCATCAAGCTTATTTTCAGACACTGATCAAGATACTGTAAAGCAAAAACTTCTATAGCTAGTTTCTTAAATGCTATCTTATTCTGACCATCTGAGTTGCCTTTTGTAAAGGATTGAAAAGGATTGTGAGGAGAGCAAGACAAATTAGTTTGATAATTTAAATAGATGGTGAAGAAAAGTAATACACCATTAAGGTACTGGGTGCATGGTATCTTTCTAGTTTTGTTTTGGTTTTTTTTTTTTCCTTGATGTCAAGACACGGATCTGTTCCTTTTGCACAAAGGAGAGGCATTTTCTTTCTTTCATGCCAAGAGTCATCAAGTAGATCTCTGTCAGGTGAATCTAATGTTTGCAGAAAAACAGCTCCTGTAAGAAGCATCCAATTAGCCTACTTACATCACTTAGTACTCTGTGCTTTAGTGTTTTCTGACTACAGATTAGTTTGTGTTCCAGTTTCTGCCATTAATATTCACCTGCCATTAATATACACCTGCCATAAGTTTGCTTAGTTATGCATTATTTATCAAATTTTAAAAGTGTTATAGAAAGATAACTAGGAAACAGGAAAAAAATGTCCAAAAAGTGCTTTTAACCTAAACAGTTCACACACTGGATAAAC
>JAAGNO010020370.1:0-17782 GCA_033439905.1 Ceryle rudis
GAGATGCTCTGGTGCCACCCCCCTGCTCCATCCAGCAGGGTCACCAAGAGCAGGGGGCCCAGCAGCGCAGGGGGGGCACGCCGGGAGGTGTAGTCGCGCTGAGGGACTGACGCTGCCCGTTCCCGCAGGAGCCGCGCCCGGGAAGGCCCGGCCCGGCGAGGCGAACCGGGAGGCGGAGAAGCAGAGGCCCGGGGCCCCGAGGAGCCGCCGGGGCGAGGGACAGCCGGGCCTCCCCCGCGCCGCCGCCTCATCCCCAGCCCCTGGAGCTGGGCCCTCGAGCAAGGGCAGGCCCGGGGCAGAGCCGCGGCCTGAGGCGGAAGCTGAGGCTGAGGCCGGCGCTGCCGCCCCCGGGCCCCGTCGCCTCAGGGCAGCCCTGTCGGGCGGCCTGGGCCTTTCATCCGCCTGTCTGCGCCAGCCAAGGGACAGCCGCGCCTGGCTCCGAGCTGCAGCCAGTCCTTCCTTGAAAAGTTAAATCTCCTGGACAGCGGGCTCCAGAGCACGGCAGAGAGGAATTCCGATGTCAGTTACGGCAGGACGGAGGAGCTGCTCTCCGCAGCTGGCTCGGGAGACACGGTGCAGCTTTGAAGTGAAAACGGCTGGCACTTGGCACTTGTTTTTTTAATGCTCAAGCGTACAAGTTACCCTGCAAAGCCGTCGGAGGCTGTCATGGAATTACTCAAGCAGCAGATTTTAGGCCACTGGCAGTTACCAGCAGCTTCTGCACCTTACCACTTCTGACTTTCTGTTGCTCGTGCAGCGAGTTAAGATACTGACGAAGCATTCAAGTACATCCAAGTCAATCCAAGAAAAGATTAAATGTTCAAGCCAATTTCTGTATCCTTTCCTGAAAGTAGGAAATGGAAATTCAATGTAGTAAAGCACTTGGGCAAGATTCATAAAAACACTGACGTGCCCGAGTTCCACTTTAAACTGATTTCAGGTGTATAACAGCAGTGGCCCCTAAAAAGAGGCAAACCTCTGCAGTCCATACCTAATTTCATCTCTTTGTTGTGCATCAGCAAGTGAATTTTGAATGACCGAAGTCCTGTTGTGCAAGTCGTCTCCTTTGGCTGAGTCAGTCCGATCCCGTTGACTCACCGTGGTCGGGCTAAATGCACAATGGCAATATTGCACGAACTCATAAAACAAATCACACACCACCCTATAACTTTTTAGGGCTTCTTTGTTTTTCTGAGTCATAGAAAAACTTCAATAAAACCTCTTCCTTTGCACAACAGATTAACGCAGAGCTCTTTCAAGTATCATCCTACAAGCCAGAGTGGCTCACCAGCAGGACCGCCAGATGCGTCCATACCGTAGACACCCGTTCTAGGAGATGCCAAAAAAACCCAAACCACTCAGGAGAAGGAGCCAGCGGATGCCTCCGATGCAGTGCATTAGAGAGGGGCAGGCAAGAGCCCTGCAAGACTTCCCCTTCTAGGATAAGCGAGGTCAAGCAGGTAGGAGATGGCACCTGGCTAGTGTCTGACTTTGTATTTCAGGGCAGTTGGCTATACCCTCTGACCAATTATTATTTACATTTCACCTGATGAAGGGAAGCCTGACATCCCTATTTGGCTATGATACTCCTGAAACACAGAGGCTGTCTCCATATCCTTTAACACAAATCTTTAAGGTGGTATTTTGTTCAGGTTATTTCAGAGGAGGCAGGTTTTTTCCAGACCCACCCCCCCCAAGACAGAGCTGCAACAAACCATACATTCCAGCAAGCAATGGAAAATAGAAAAAAATGAAATTAGGAAAAAATACAGGTGTTCTATTATAGTTGTAGCGGCAAGACAAAGAAAGGGATCCAAGAAATGCTCCCTCTCCCCATTCACACGTATATTTTTTATTCGGGGAAAAGGCTAAACAGCCTAATCTGCCACTCTCCCCTCCCCTTTAACAGCAGTTGATGAGAACACGTCTAAAGAAAATTTGTCCAAGAATAGCAGCTTTAAAATGGTATTTTTAGTCAGTGGTGCTGCAATAAGTAACACCACCTCACCGTTCCCCTGCAATGTGAACTTGGGAACCGCGCTGTGCAAGGCAGCTCTGATTTGGTATTCATTACAATCCTGCACCTTGCCACCAGCAGAGAAGAAACTTTGAAAGGGAAAACAGACTCCCTCTGTTCTACTACGTCACTCAGGCTTTGCAGTTGAGGGCAGTCTAGATGTTCTGGAGGCGTGAATATACGATGAGATTGCTGGTGTCTAGACAACATGGAGATGAGGAAGTTGCCATCAATCTACACGAGTATTCTCATGATACTCTTCCATAGTGGGGCTCCACAACACTGCTAAGAAGGCAGGTATGAAAGGCTTAACGTAGCCCAATCTTAAAAATATAAGAGAAAATTAACTGAATTGCTCTTTTTGTTCTAAAGTATTTCATCCACTTCACCAATTTACCAGCATGCATTAAGACTCCCTTCTCTGCAGAACTGGCAATCAACATCAAATACAAATCCTTAGACCAAAGGATGGGTGAAGACCATACTTAGTTTTTCAGTACTATAATTATTTTATATTATAATGTAGTTTTGTAAGCAGATAAAATCATTTCCATTATAATTACACTGCGATGGAATCAGGAGTCATGACGGCACGGACGAGCATTAGGTGCCGCAGAGCCACAAACCAAGACGGTCCCCACGCCCCTAAATATATGAACTAAAAAGTTCCAAGATGTCAGTCCTGCCTCAGTTGCACATCATTCTTAGTAAACCCGAGGTGGATAAAAATTGCTTGAGAAGCTCACGTCTGAGATCCCAACAGGTATTACTAAAGGTAAGATTTAAATTCCAAATATATACTTCAAAGTCTTTCATAAACATCATGCAAATAAATTATGTATGTTCTAGTAGGGACCTTATCTTGTTCCCTTGGTAGCAAATAAAAGCAGCACTTCAGAAGGTATTCCATCAGGCTGATCTAAGCAACGTGCATTGCAACTAATACACAGCGCTACTAGAAAACTGCAGAATTAATAGACATGCTTTCCAAGAGAAGTATGTCACCAACACCTTACGCTCTCCAAACAAAACACCCCTAGTCCTTCATCATGTCCCTGGTGCTTTTCACAGCTCAGCTCTTTTTCCTCTGTGTGTTTTCTGCCCTTTCACTGCGGTATCCCCCGGTTGTTTCACAGGGTCCACAGCGCGGAGACCCCCGTATCATTCCACAGCAGCTCCACTCCCCTCCTCGCGCACCAAAACCTGTATTATCCTTCCTGCCTACGCACCCCCCCCCAGCTTGCCCCCAGCTCTGTGCTCCTCAAAGCCCCTCCACGTCACTGATACCTCAGGGTGCCTTGGCCCACCCTGCCGGTACCCCCCGGCGTTACAAGGATCCCGTGTCTGCATCACAACCTGCTGTTTAGTTTGCAGGAGAAGGCCGTAGGTCAGTCCACAGCGTGGTCCCAAACCCAGCACCTAAGGACAGGGTTTCCCTCACTTTTCCCTTCCCATGGGGTGGACAGCCCTACGAACAGGGCATTCTCTGCTCTGCCCATCCATCACCTATGAGTTTTGTAAAAATAGCAGCTTCGTATCATCACAGACCTCCTCTCCATCAGACACGAATTCTCAGTAGCCAGCTGCATCACAAATGATTGCGAAGGGGAGAAGGGCAAGGAACGGCAGGCAAGCACAAAGGATGAATGCAGCAGCCTGGTTGCCTTAAAAGCTAGTTCATAAATTCAGTAGACAAACAGTCAACAACAACATCTTTGCATGTCTCTCCCCGTGACTGCCTGATAGCAATCTGGTATGCTGAAAGTTAAGGAAAAGGCCTTGAATGAAATACCAGCTTGTTTATGCAGAAGATAAGAGAAACGGACTTCTGCCTGCATTTTTTCCTACCTATCATGTCTAATGCAAAATAACCTTGAAGGCTTATCTAAGAATTTGTTATAGACTTTCCTGACCCTGTCAGTCATGAAATGGTTATAAATAAAATATACAAGAACAGCATATTCTCAGGTTTGGGTGAAAATTGAGATGCTTTTTAAAGCCGGTTTTTAATCGCGCTTTGGAATCAAGAACAATCGGGTTTTATTTCTTTTCCCGAACGGTTCGCAACTTAATGGTTAATTGATGTCATGTTAAAGGAAACTGATTTTCTACTGGTCCAGCAAAAGAAAGATGCAGAAAATGAATAGTCAGGAAAGACAGGTACAGATTCCGCCATCCATATCCCCTCCATTAAAATCAGCGTGGTTCACAAAAATCCTACTCAACATTAAAAAGAGCAGTAAAAACCCACAAGAGTAAAATCTTAGCTGCACTGCTCAATTCCTCTTGCTACCTAGCATGCAACGTTCGGGTATCCAAAATATTATTACTAGAGCTAAAGACATTTGTTGATGAGGATAGGATTTTTCTGTTGACTGACCATTTAGCTCACAGTCTTAGTAACAGGCTATATATAGACTCACCATGTGCTATTTTTCCTATTATAGCACACTATGATAAAAATAACCCATGGAGACGGAGTTGCTATTTACAGTTAAGCACAGAAGATATTCCAGTCTGTAGTACAGCTGCATTGATTGCGCTCGGGGGATCTACAGATTGCCATCAACTTGAAAAAAAAATAAAAAACCCACCTCAGCTTGGTTTGTAAAACAATTAGCGTTGTTGTGGTAATGCCGAGGGTTACTCTGGACTCCCTTCCACACAAAAATATTCCCCCCCTTCTTGCTGGGGACAACCATCTGTTCTTCGGTCTGTAAAGAGGTGTGCTCACACCCTGGAGACTAAATAAATAACATCGAGCAAGGCTTGATGCCTGCGTTAGGAATGGAAACTAGTATCAATAACTAAAGAATGATTGAATCATCATTACTCGATGAAGCAAGTACTACACGAAATGAACTTCAGCTGCCTGAATACATACAGCCTTACGCCCAAGGTTTCCACCACCGTGAAGGCTGCATTTTCTCCCATCTTCCTTCAGCTCCTGAGCTGGGAGCACATCGTGAATACCGAGCAACGCCACAAGATTTTTACAGCTTATTCAGTTACAAGGCTTTTTTTTTTTGCTTTTTTTTTTTTTTTAATAAAACCCTTCCTATGTATTTCTGGAGCACATCTGCAGCTTACTTCATAGATATTACAAAGCAAGTGTTTTGTGTGTGGAAGGATCACTCATTCTAAATGCTTTAAAATCCAGAAACCACAAAACCTCAGTTTCCTACTTTTTTCCAACCTTTCTCAACCAAAACATGCCAGAAGATCATAATTCAAGTCCAAATAAGCTACTCATATAACATGTACAGTCACACTTAAAAAAAAAAAAAAAAAGGGGGAAAAAAAAAAGGACCTGAATACAATTCTAGTCTTAAAACCTTGCAAAATTTCAGTGGCATAACAACCATTTCATGACTGACTGTGAAGTAATGGCTCTGATTACAAGATAAGATCCCATGGAAAGTAGAAATATATTCAAAACAAGAAAAAGATTAAGATTTGCACTTACATTCCCATTCTGCTCTTAAAAGCAGCGGGAAGCCTTCCCCACAGCAGCCCGCGTGCTAAAGGAACAACAAAGCGGCAAATGATACAGCTTCCCAGAGCTGGCTTTCTACAGCGCACTGGTTTGAGTCTACCGTAATCAGGTTCAGTTTGGTTCAGCAGGGGAGGGTTTTATGATATCCTCACCACTACCCAGGATGAGTCCTTAAACTACTGTCACTACTGAGCAAGGGAACTTTCTGCTGAAAACAGTATTTGGAGTGACCGAGCGTGCATAGGTCAGGCTATAGCAAAACATAAAGCAAGTTGCTATCTGGAGAGCTAATGAACACCGTTAAATTTGAAACGTAAGCTTCTTTTTCCACTATTCCTTCACTAAAAATATTTTTTTTTCTGTAGTTGCAAGCAGAAAACCAGTGGAAGATTAATGGATTTCTTTAACAGTAAAAAGGAGTTTACCAACAGCCCTCAACATTGCCCAATTTTACCCCAGCTGGGTTTAGCAAAAAGCAAATGTTCTGGTGATACAATTTTCTCTGCAAAGCAAAGGAAAATAGAGCAATTCCATATGCTAGGAGGTTTCTTAATGGAAACAGTTAATTTACCACAGGAGGAATATCACATGCATACCACTTCCACCTAAAATGAATCACTCCTTCCAGTTGAGAAAACGGAGGACTTTTATCTTCCTCAGGGTGGAGTCCATCTCCTCCCATAGATCCCTGCAGAGTAAGAACTGCTAGTCATTTTAAGATTTAAAGACATTGCTTCTTTTGTGTTCATATATCACATTTCAATGTCTTCTAAACAAGAGCGAGCTTAATGTTTTTCTGTAACCTTGAACTGGCCGGTACACAACTTCTATTGCTTCATCCTTGAGCTCTTCTGTAGTTCCATGATCTAATTTGTTACACCAGTTGTATTAAACTGCTCCTAGCAGATTAACAGCACGCGGTTTAAGTTCATTAAAGCTAATTTTAAAACTAATGTGCTACTTTGAATACTAAGTAAAAAGATGAAAAACTGAATCAGGATTAAAAAAAAAGCCAAACTACATGTTTTAATACAGACTGAGTCTCCCCTTTGGTAAACTCAACAGGTAGTAAATCCCCGCTCGAAGCAGTTCAGACCAGGCAGAGTATCTCTAGGACCCGATCCAAAACCTGTTGACATCAACAGAATCTTTCTTTCAAATGTACTGCTTTGGGGGTCGGTTCTCAAAGGAAAGTCCTACCTAATTTGCTCATGGGAGTGTGAATATAAATGTGGATTTTTGCTGGACTGGCGTTTCCATCCTCAGCCTGATTCTCCTCTCGGGACGATGTAGGAAAGGTCAAATTTGGAGGCAGATCACGTTAGACACTACCATTTATTTGACATCATCTCTTAATGTTAGGTCCTATGTTCATTTGATTAGAAATGATGCAGCCAGAGAAGATCAACAGTTTAGAAGTGGTCCCTTTATTGTGGAATAGATACTGAGCATCTGAAATTTTAGACAGTGGGAAAATGTGCCGTTCAGAGTCACAGGGACACTTACGCACCGTTGTATAATATGCATTGCATGCTAATGCATAATGCATTATAATATCAATGTATAATATGCATTGCATATTATACAATATGCCATGGTATAGTGATTTCAAGTGAGAAATTGTGCCGGAAGATTGAAGTTACACAACTGTGTCAGAATACCCACAAATATATACATTGAATATATACATAAAGTAACAGGAACAACACATTAAAAAAAAAAAAAAGCCTTTATGGCATTTATCTCGACCTTTCAAAAACAAGCACCTCATTTTGATGGATGTAGAATACTCAGCAGCTCTTAATGAGATGCCTCAAAAGCAGACTTTAAAACCATGTTCTAAAGTATATGGAATTAGGCTCCACAAGAGCAGCTTTTGGAAGCTGTTCTTGAAATAACAAGGAAAAAAAAAAATAATAAAAAAAAGCACCCTGAACAAAGCTTATGCATTATTTTCCAGGAATTTGGCAATTTCTTGGAGATACTAAATTTGCTGCAGCTTTGAAGTAACAGGGCTGCTGCACATGCTGAATGGCTGAGTGTCTCTGCAGCACTGGATAACAACTAGCACAGGGTCTCGGGGGATCTTACCGTAGTCAACCCATCCTCCTCTTCTGTTCCTACTTTTACATGCAAAACCGAGGAAATAATGTTTGCACTTAATACGGTATTTATAGCTATAAGTAATAGTGAGTTCCTTTCTGGTTTTACTGTACCAGTGATGTACAAGAAATGCATAAAGCTCTATATAAACTCTATATACTGCTACTACTTTGCAAGATGTTGTATATATTGTAAAGCTGGCTCTCTAATAGAAGGCAGCTAAAGACCTCTGCACTTAAATCTGCCGAAGTTGATACAGCAATCACAAACATGTGTTGTTACACTTCTTGTGGCTCATCTCCACATGCTGCAGCTGTTGTGTTGGCTAAAGAAAATGCAGGCCCAAGGGAAACAAATTTAATTCAGCTGGGGTGACTTCCACTGGAAAAAAAAAAAAGTGGTTTAAGGGGAACAGGTGTCTTACAGTGAGGGGAATTGTTTCAGAGGTTTTACCCAAACTTGCTTTGCTTCTAGGAAGCCTGTTCTAAAGTGGTGTGCCTGTGATAATAATCCCTTGCAGTCTAATTCTTGAATAATATGCCTCAGAATTGCAGTGGATTCCAGAAATTCTGTCTCTGTTTGTTTGTCTTTTATCGCGCATGTTACAAGCTGGAGGGAGCCCCGTTGCTGTTGTTCGGATTCCTCAGCCTTAAAAAGATTCGTTTAATGAACAAATGACTGTGCCAGGGCAGCCCCACAGCTCATCTAAGTCATCGGTTGACACCCCGAGAGCTGTGCCAGTTTATACCTATATATCTATTGTTTTAAGCTTATTTTTTAGTAAAATCACTTCAGTTCTCCTAAATATGTTCTTATTTAGTCATAGCGTATAACCTGAGTTACACTACGTAGTCTAATAAAACTGTATTAAGTGTGTGACTGGGTTCTTTCTGTTCCAGCAAGGCCTTCACCTTGTGCAGTATGATACCAGCTTTGTCATGCATTCCTGTCTCTCTGCTGCCTGCATCCTCTGGAATATCAGAGTGGAAAGTGTTTGGCTGTTGCGCAGCAGTTGACTCAGGAGCCTTCCCGCTGCGGTCAGTAGCGGATCCCACAGCGCTGAGGCGGCTGGATCCCTGGAAGATGGGAAACAGTGTTTTCCCAGTAGGAGTCTCTCGGTGCGGGCTGAAGCAGCCCTTCGGACAGAGAGCGCAGCGGACAGCAGCAGATCTTTCTCTTCCTGTTGTCAGCCCGCTTTCCAAAATAGTTACTCCAGAGCGTAGTCTCGTGTTGTGTAGGTGTCTTCATACTGCAGTTTCCTCCTCTGGGCCTGTTTTTACTGTCTCCCACAAGGTCAGAATTCCTTCTCTATAGGGAAACACAAGTACAAATGAGGGATGATTTTTCCACGCAGACCCCATTCCTACAGAGCTGTTTCTCTTATAGGTTGTATAGGAGCTGCTCTCAGCTCTTCCTTCTCAGGTCTTAACTGAATAAATGTTACAATAACAAACTTCTTCTGTTTTCCCTTTTGCAAGCTTAAGCTTACTAGCTCTTACAACAATCCTGGTTACTACATGTTGTGTCCACAGAGTGTCTTACGCAGCCCTTGGTCAGTTTTTTAGGCTTCTTCTCAAGTTTCTACATTGGAGACCCAGTAGTCCTACTGAATTACTCCTTTCAAATAAAATCCAGAATTCACTGAGGTCAACAGCAAGATTAATGAGATGTCCACCCCTCCTTCTGTGTATGTCTGTACATAAACACCTGCAACAAATCTTGCATTACTGCAGACTTTCTCTTACCAAGGACAAGAAAATCATTCTGCCCTTCCCGCTTTTCTTGCCAGAACTTGTGACTGACAAAATCCCTAAGTCCCACCGATGGCTGGCCATACCTGATGTCAAAAGCCAGGAGTAGATGGACCTGGGCTACTTCCTGATGGTGAGGGAAAGAAGGATCTCCATTAGCAAAAAGGAGAACCAACTGTAGAATGGTCGAAAGGAAATCTGCTTTCATGGTGAAGCCATCATGGGGACACTCACTCTTTATTGTGTACAGTCGGTATCTTTTCCACACAATATAAAAAAAAAACGCCTGATTATCTGTAGTGAGATTAAGTCAGCAGAGTCTGTGAGTGTCACTCGAGGAAGCTGGTTAAAGTGGTATCTGAATTTAAGAGTTACTTCTTGCTTTTCGTGGCATTGGACTATGTGCTTATCAGGGAAGTTTTATGCTAGAGGTTCAGGGAGAAGGTGATGGCCATCCCCTCTGCATGCTTTCGGATGACTGATTTTCAAAAACTGCTGGCACTATTCCAGCCAGAGGCCAGCCATTAGATAAGCTTAATGTTGTGGTGGCCATTTGCAAAACAGATGAGAGCAGAAATAGAAAGAGGAAATGAGAAACCTAAGAAACCTGCTGGAACTCTCTGCAAATAAAGACCCAACCTTGGTAGGAAAAGTTTTAGATCCTTCCACTGAAAGAAAAAGCAGTGAGCGTAAGTTTTCAGCTGCTAAAATGGTTATAGCTCTCCCAAGGGAGAAGAAGAAAGACCACCGCAAGTGCCAGCCTCAAGAAATCCAGCAAACAGTACACTCGCTTCTTCTGTGAGAGTCCGCACAAAAGCCTTTAGGTACTACCAGATAGGATCCATTTGCTTCTGCTTTCTAGTTGCTTTTTTTAATGGTGAAGCCCATGGCCATCTTGGCTAAGAATCCTGTTTAATAATCCCTCTTTTGGCAGTATTTAAATCGTGCCACATGGCATTGGGGCGTCACACTACCAGCAGATTGGACAGATATCATTTGGCAGATCCTGTAGTGGCCGTTCACATCACCCTTCCAGCTGCCTCTCCCCCTTCTCTGCCAGGAATTCCTGCTTCTGAAAGAGATTTGGCAAAAGGGACCATACCTGTGGATCAGCAGTTCTGGTTCGGTCACGTGCTGGAACACACACTCGCAAGCAGGTATAGCTGAGAGCCATTTGGGTTTGTTCTTTTAGTAGCTGAAGTCCC
Organism: Ceryle rudis; assembly: GCA_033439905.1. Lineage (NCBI taxonomy): Eukaryota > Metazoa > Chordata > Aves > Coraciiformes > Cerylidae > Ceryle > Ceryle rudis. The sequence continues at coordinate 10,573 of JAAGNO010020370.1, forward strand.
CTTTGCACTGGCTGTTGGAAATGTTGTGAGCGGTGATCCTCGGTTACCATGTTTTTGCTATCACAGTTTCACATGGCAATGGAACTGGTGTGGTGGAAACAGGAACGGGGGTCTCTCCACTGATAATTTCCTGGCAGAAGGAAAATATTAAGTCATCTTTTTTTAATCACATAGTCTCACCTGAGTAAATATTTTAGCAATTCCAATTTTTCATTTTATTATCATAATCTATTGCTCAAGCTGTGCTTTCTGACTGTGCAGCACTAACAGTGCTATGAGCACGTGAGCATTTTTCAAACTGGCATTGTATTCGGTTTCTTTTACATTTCCACACATAATCTGCATAACATTATTAAATCTTTCCTGTACATTATTTAGCCTCTGGGATCAAATGAAATCATACATAACTGGAACTCTTCGGGCTTTGACAGATGTCCTCTGGCAGATTTTTTTTGCAGTGGTTTAAGTTGTTACAGCTCTCAGCTATTTTCTTGGCCTTTTCCTGGAATGGGACATGTCTCAGCTGCTCTGGTGGAAAACACTAACCTCTTAGCTTTTAAAGACAATAAAAGCGGCTTTGAATTACTGCACCGGACTTTGAACTGAAATGGCTGGAGCAAAGGTATGGTCCTTTTCACCAGCTCACTCGGAGGAAGAGTAATCCTTCTCAGACAGCTGTCAAAGGGCTTGGAACGGTAACATGAAGAGCTCACTCGCAAGCTCCTGGAGGAATATTTACAGCATCTTTCCTCGGGTCCATTTTCCATGGGAGAGCAGAGGGAAGCTGGGTATTCTCTTAAAACAGCGAAGGTCATAATAAAAATACTTAACTTTTGCAGCTCTTTTCTGTAAGCATGGATTCTTCCAAAAGCAGTCTGCTTTGCGGGCTGTCTCTCACTGCGGGTGATGAAGTCGTCCTAAGTAACATGGTACCTCGGCAGCGCAGAGTTTGTTGCCTTTCAACTGTACACCTGCAAAAGGCTTTTTCTGCGTGGCAGAGCTTTTTCTGCCTTGTGTATTTTGTAAATATCCTCGTCACTAAAGAGGACTCCGGGTTTATGATCTCTGCCTGAATTACCACAATGGGCCGAATAAAAATAGTCCTCCCAACACCCCTCTTTTTTTTTTCTTTTATAAACCTCTCTATCAACCATTCGATATGGCATCAACCCACACCATCACTTTTTCATGACTCCAGGCATTTTTTAACAGCAGAACATTTAAATCTGTGAATAAACTTAAGAATGTCTTGCTTCCTTTAAGAAGCCTACTTTCGTTTTAAGAAACCACAGCTGCAACAATAAGATGGAAATTTGACACACGCTAGGTTGAAGGTGGCAAGGATTAAAGGTATGGAATTAAAAAAAACCCAAAACCTTGCGCGTTGAACCGAGTACGGGACATAAATCAATGCCTAACTTCGGCTAAGCTTTGCCTCATGGAAGTACGCAGCATTGCAGTTTGCAGTTATCAGTATTTGTCATCTTGAGTATCAGTACACAAGCCAGATGCGAAAGAGAGAGCGTGGGGGATGAGGAGAAGAAAATTAATAATTCCAGTGACAATGTACACTATTTTGATGTGAAACAGAACTTCTGCAATATTTCAAGGGACTTACATATATATATATATATGTATGGACAAAAGCTGTTGGAAATAAGCCTTTGACTTCAAAATGCGCCTGATTAAAAAGAATACTGATAAGAATTAAGACGAGAGCAGCTGGAACTTTGATTGCAGTTATGTTTTCTTCTGGATGTTTATTTCTAGATCACTTTTGCAGCTGCTTTTATCTACTTCTTAGAAGTTCTTATAGATTTGAGGAACCATTAGCTGTAAATGTAAACATCAGCTCTGGTCTGGTTTTATATATCTTCGTGAAACCATTGAGGGGAGGAAAGATAACATTAAACTAATGCTGAACTAGATGAGACTTAAGTGGTGCTTTGAACAGCCTTTTAGTGTTTCAGGCTCCACCTGTAACTCTTAACGAAAAGTCGGGTATTTCTAATATCCTTCTTTACCAAGCACACAGGATTTACCAAGTTCTAGGAATGAAAATGCTCATTCTGAAAAACTGAAATTCGTGTCTCACTATGCTTCAAAGGACAGAATGCTTTCAAGTGTGCTTTCACTATCTAGGTACGGGAATGGCTCTTAAAGGCAATTCTGCTGCCTTTCAGTATCTGTCATTTATAAATATTATGCTTTGAACAAAAGAGAGCTGCAGTTTTGACTCTGCTTCACTCTATTTTGTTATTGTAGTTGCTTAAGACTTCTTTAATAACTGGGTTTGTATTTGCTCAAGAGCTGTCTGCTTGGAGGCTAGAGAAAGGTCAGGGTTAACCCTGCTTAACCTTAGCTAATGACCTTTATCAGCGGTCTCATCTTCAGATCTCCGGAGTGTCAATGATGCTGCCGTAGCCACCGACTCTCATACCAGCTCCCACTGAAATAAACGCACCACGTTATACTTACTTGACGCTTCTTCCCAATAGAAATTCTTACTGTGCCACACTGGTCAAAGTCTCCTGGGAAGAAGAGACCAACACCCACCTCACTACAACCTCCCTTCAGGTAGTTGTAGAGAGCAATAAGGTCTCCTCTTAGCCTACTCATCTCCAGACTAAACAACCCTAGGTCCCTCAGGTGCTCCTTAAAAGAGATCTTCTCCAGACCCCTCCCCAGCTTCATTGCCCTTCTCTGAACTCGCTCCAGCACCTCAGTGTCTTTTTTATCCTGTGGCACCCAAACCTGAGCAGAGTACTCAAGCTGTGGCCTCACCAGTGTTGAGTCCAGGGGCACGCTCACTTCTCTACTCCGGCCAGACACGCTGGTTTTGATACAGGCCAGGATGCCACTGGCCTCGTGTGTGGCCTTTCTTGGATTCGGAAAATAATTTTTCACCTACTGTAATCAGCTTTGATTTGTCTGTCCTGAGTGTTCCTGTTAATGATGGAGGCTTTCTCACAAGTAGCCATAGGCACGTCCTAAGCTCCTTGAAAGCACTCACTGCTACTCTCTATGAAATGGACCGTGCCATCTAGCGTGGACAAAACAGGGCAAACAGCCATTTGCTAGTTTTCATCCTGCATTTACCAGCCTGCGTAGGTCCCTCAAATGTTTCTGAGGGGTCTGTGAAAGGGACCTAAGGAGAGCAAGCAGAATGCCAGTCCCCTGGGTAGGGACCTCTATCGCCATGGGAACAGAAAACAGAAGTCCACGAGCAAAGAAGGTAGAAATCCACTGCTGGATTCGTCCTGGTTTACATGCTTTCTGTCTGTTGCCGGTTCGTGATACCCAGAGGCCAGACACTGCCTGCTGTGACACACTGGGTGTGCACGTCATCTGAAGGGCTCAGTGGGAAGGGAGATAAAAGAATATTCTTTACCAGAAAGTTTTCTGACTGGTCCCTGCCCGACTCAGATACATTCTTGAACTGATCCATTCCTGTACCCAGCTCTTGCTTTCACTGTGCAACCTTCCTGTACCCCAGAGTGAGCTTGCCCTGAGTTCAAAGAGAAAAAGGCTCTTTTTCCCATGCCATAAGCTAGATCCAAAAGGTTCTGCTTTGAAAAATCTCCAAGGTGTATCAGTCAGCATCACATCCATAAACTTTGTGTTGGAGCAACTGGCCTTTCACCCAACAGGATGGTGCACACAGTGGTGCTGGGAGGTGGCAGCAGGAGAAGCCGAGGGGAACAGCAGCATTTAATCCGAAAATAATGGCCTTGATTCAGGAGATCTTTTAAACCAGCGGTAAGATACACGCTCGGCAGGTGACTTTGGCACATAAAGAAATTGAAACACCTGCTGAGGTACCGCCCTGGCTGGTGATGAACTTAAGCATGCATTTAAGTGCTTTTTTGGATCATACCCAGCAGGGATAGGGGGTAGTATTCAGCCTTAGACGTGTCTTTAAGAGTTTTCGGACACCTCACTCTGATAAGTTTTCCCTCGATTTCCTTGTATGTCAGGAATCTTCAATATGCTGATTTTAAAAGACCCTGGTTTTGTTGAGAAGTGCGGGGTTTCACCAGTAAGGTTTGTCTGGATATTCATGGGGCGAGTCTGCCTGGGGCAACTGGTACTTTTTCGTAATATCCATTGTTGTCCTTTTCTTTGAATTAGATGCCACAAACAACCGAAAAAACACGCGGAGATTCATACAGACATTGTGCACATCTGTAAGCGATGATTTGCATATGCTTGCACCGTGCTTGTAATGTGCTGAAAATGCCTGCAGTGCTCTGTAGCACCCTGGGCTGTAACACGTCCTTCGCCGCAGTTTACACGTGGAGAATGCACGCTGAAAACAGGAAACACACGTGCGGAGGGCAGGTAAGAGGGGATTACAGTATACATCTATTCGACAGAATAGTCCCAGGTGAAGAGTATCATAAGCATCAGGCTTGCATAACCAAATCAGAGCTTAACCCACGGATGTATCTAATGACCGTATGGATTCTGCATGTTTGCAACTGGAAAAACCCCTCTAAGCTTTTCTGTTCTTTGCTGTCTTTCACCCTGCAGTATTCATTTTATTGTGAAAATCAAGTTATTCACTGGGATATAGAAAGTTCTTAAAAGGAAATGAAGTTATTCAGTATATGCCACAGGACAAGATGTATGGGCCCCGTTTTCTGCTGCCTTGGAGTTCTCATGTCCTAGGTGAGTAATGAGGCATGAGACCAAATGTGCAACTGCGTTTCTTACACCGGTTTATTGCTTTGATACAATATTCTTAGATTTCCCTTCTAACGGTTGGCTCAGAGACTGAAACCTTCATGATCCTTCCAGCCTGAGGCAGCCGCAGACCTTCATTGGCGCCTGAAGTCCCCCCTTCCCCAGGGGTGAAGTGTGCAAGCTCCTGTCTGTGCAGCAGGCAGGCGGCTCTGAAGGCCCGCCGACCTCCACTTTGCTGGCTGTTACTTGGCCCGTCTGCCAAGCGAGGCAGAATGCCACCACCAGAGTAAGCAAAGCCTGCCAGCCTGGGGAGCCTCTGCAGTCCATGGGTGCAGCTCGGGAGGGGCAGAGAGGTATGGAGAGATGAGAAAGGGGCCCACTCGTGTGCAGTAGGTGTCTGCGCTTCTAGCTGCGGCTGTAGGCAACAGCCCTGCTCAGTGTTTCAGTGCTGAGAGCAGGGAAGACTTTAGCCAAACGGTTGCTTAAACGTAACAGCAATAAGGGATGGCACGTTTTATTTCTTTATGTCTTGACAACTGCTTATTTCAGACAAGATCTCATGCTTTTTTTAGGCTAGAAATCTAGTCCATCTATCGAGGGCTTTTCTCCTCCTCTTCTATGAGGAGATCAGCAGGCTGTGCCACCTGGGCTCGCCTCGGGCAGGGCGGCTGAAAGTAGCCAGGTTCTCCCAGCAGGAGATGGACATCCCCAGTCTCTGGGCCAGGGCAGCGCATCCCCTCCGGTGCAGGCCGGTTTTCTGTAACTGGAGCCTTTGCCTCATAGAGACCTCCTGGGGCCAGCCCGTCTCTCCCGTCGAAGCACGGCGGCAGCACCGCAGCAGGCACCGTCCTCGCCCCGCTGCCCGCAGCCTCGGTGGCCTCTTCTGCATCCTCCCTCGCCCTGTCCTAACCGCGCAATCGCACCGCGGCACAGCGCGCGAATTCCGCGGCACCAGGGATCCCTACCGCCCTGCACACGCCAAAACCGGCCTCGGCCGAGCGCGGTTTGACGCTTCTCCCTCTGCGCCCGTGAGCTCCGCGGATTCCCGACGTGGAGCCGGGAGCTCTCAACGCGGGGGAGCCGGGGCACGGCTCCGGCTGAAAAGCAAAAGCTCCCCTCGGAGCTTCCTAGGGAGAGGAAGGCGAGGAGCAGGCACCCGTCGGGCTGGCTGAGGTGGTGGTGGCCGTCGGAGAGGCGTTGGAGCCCGCAGCCGGCGGTGCCGCGGGCAGGGCGGCTCGCCCCGCTCCCTGACGCCCGGGGACAGCCCGGTGGCCGGGGACCGCGGGCCGGGGCCGCGGGTGAGGGCATAGCGGAGGTTCCGCGCCTGTGGGAGACGCGGGCGAGATCGATCCTGCTGAGGTCGTTGTGCGCTTAATTGCTTTCTTCTCTTACGGAAATTGATCGCGGCGATTCTTTCACGGGGATCCGAGTCTGAGGGGGGGAAAAGAGATGCTGAGCGGGAATTGCATCGGCGGTGCCCCCCGGAGCCTGCCTAGCGCCTCGCCTCGGGCTGCCTGCGCCTGTTTGTCAAACCTTGGCATTCCTGTCTGGGACATTAGAAACAGAACAAAAAGTCCCGACCCAGTACATCTTAGTGAAGTCGGTGATGATTTAGTCACCAAGAAACATGTCTGTCGCCGGGCTGCGGCGCGGGGCTGGGACCTGGCCCGCGGGTGCGCTCGCTGCCGGGCGGCACCTCTGCCCTGTGCGCACCGGCAGCGCTCCCCGCGTCTGCGGCCGTCGGGAGCCGTCGGAGCGCCTCCCGAACCGGGAGTGCAGAGGTGCCCTGCACCTGGGACTGTGCTCCCGGCCCCTTCCCTCGGCAAAGCCCCTGCCATGAGCCGGAGCCGGCCCTGGTAGCCCCGCGGGCCGGTGCTGCAGTAACACTGGACACTTACTCCGCTCCCGGCCGCCCCTTCTCCCGGGGCTGCGGGCGCACCCTCGGCTTCCACTGACGATTTTGCCCCATTCACTTTAGCGGGGAGAGTCCTCAGCGACCGCAGCTGCCCACTGCTGACAGCCGCGGTTTGCTAAGGTCTGAGCTGCATCGCACAGCGAGCCGCGGTCCCGTTCCCCCACCCCCGGGTGCGTTTCTGCGCTCAGGACGGGGCGGGTGGTCAAGGTTTGCCCCAGGCTGCCCTGCCCGCTGAGGGACTGCTTTCATCCGTTCCACGCATCTAGAACAAACACTGCCTATGTCCCTGCTCCCCTGGACGGAATCCAGCCCTCCGGATGTAATTTTTCGGGGGTGGGGAGGCGTGAGAAGGAGAGAGCGGGGAGAGGCTGAGCCGACCGCGACGGTGTCGGCACCGGCGGGAGGCGCGGATGGGAGCCGGCGGCGCGGGGTTCGCACTCGGGCGCCCGCGGATCGTCCCGCTGCCTCCTCCCCTCCGCGGGGCGGGCACCGCGGCCGCTGTCCCCCGGTCGGTGCGGGGACAGCTCGCGCCAGGTGCCGCCGGGACGGCCGCCCCAGCGCGGCCCGCGGCTGCGGAGCCGGAGCGGGCAGGGCTCCACGCGGCCTCCA
>JAAGNO010020372.1:2997-13527 GCA_033439905.1 Ceryle rudis
CCAACCAAACAAAACACCAACCAAACAAAACACCAACCAAACAAAACACCAACCAAACAAAACACCAACCAAACAAAACACCAACCAAACAAACCAAAAAATCCACCACCCACAAAAAAAAAAAAAAAAGACTGCTCTAAACCCTCCAGAAAATTTGTAATATTAGTCTATGTGAATCCTTATTTTTTGAGAGGAGGAGGTATAGACATGACCTGAATGGCTCCCTCTAGCTGTATCCATACATGGATACCACTTATCTTACACAGAACCTGAACCATAAGAGCAGACATGCTGAGCTCCACATTTTCTCTCAGGATTTGTCCCCGGGCCGCCCATCAGGATGCCAAAAATACACCTTAAAAATAAGCAAAATCCCAGCAGATTCCATGGGGCCTCTTTCAATTCTGCTCCCTAACCCTCTTCTTAAAGCTCCTCCGGGTTACACAGCATTGACTGGGAGAGGGTTTTACTTCCATTTCATCTGTTTATTAACTGGTTTAACATCCTACCTTGAACATGCAGCTGATCATCTTCCTGTTCTGGAGCAGATGCAAGTGGAACGCTGTCACTAGCGGACGAATATTTACTCCTTAAAGAATATATTAATTCTTGAATATCATCCATCAGTGCACTCTCCTCATCATACAAATCCATTTCCTTCACCACCTCCTCTTTATTTTCCACCACTCTGGAATCCAGCACTTTTCCTACAACATCCATAATGCTTGATTCTGAAAACTCAAGTATCTGGTCCAAAGCTTTTTCTATATCTTCATTATTATGGCCTGACTTCCGAGCAAGCTCCATCTCTACCTTCATGTCGTGAAACATGGCTTCTATCCTAACCACGTGCTGAAGCCCAAGGTACTTTTGCAGACGTATTACACGCTTTTCATCAAGAAAATCTCTTACTATTGTGAGTTGCTTCACAGACTCACTGAAGTCTGTTATAGTGTCGTTTGTGGCTGCTGAGCTGTCAGAAGGGCTGTGGAAATGTGCAGACTGCTGGTGGTCATTTCTTGTATGCGCTAAATTTTGAGCTTTTTTGGAGTCTTTCTGTGAAATACCCTCTGGGAGATGATATTTCCTTTGGTTAAAGTCACTGCTGTCTTCGGTGTCAGGAGATTGGAAATTATGTTCGTCCACTGCTAATGGTTCCTCAGCTTCAGAAGGCTCATCATCTTCCATGATGTGTCCCATCTCATACATTTTAGCACCTTCACTCACTGGTACATCAACTTTTTTGTTCCCAGTCTCGCTTACATCTTGCATGCTGGTAGTTATTTTAACTTCTTTAGAAAATGAGTTTATTTCCTCTCCTGTTTCGTACGCAGGATTTGTGCTGTCTGAAACAGCTTTGCTGAGTACTTCTAATTCAGGGTTTGTACTTTTAACATTTAGTGTATGACCCTGTACATTTGCAGCCCTTGCTTGTGACAGCTTTGCACTTGCAGCATTCTCATCTTCCAGTAGCTCTTCCTCTTCTTGTTTCAGGCCTGGCTCATCTTCAGCATCTGGCTCTTCAGATTGCAATTGTGTTCTTTCTTTTGATAAATCTGTGCCAAGATTTCTGTCTGAATCTGCATCCTCAGTACGAGCAGTTCCTTGCTGAGTAAGATTCTCTGTATTAGTATTCTGTGTAGTGCTTTTTGATTTTTCTTCAGGGGAACTTTTCTCAATGCTTTCTTCAAATACTGTCATCTTGCCAAGATTTCTTGAAAGCTCTTCTTTCACATCTGCCTCCGAATACTCAGTCTCATTTTCCCATGGCCTAGATTGCTCAACAGCTTCTCTATGGCTTGGGTCTCCCTCCCCTGCAGGGGTTTCTTTCATGTTCTTTTCAGGTTCCTCATTAAGAGAGTTTTTGTGATTTTCATCATCGGTCTCCCCTGCTTGTTTCAAACCTTCCTCATATCTTGGAATTTCTTTCTCCACAGCAGGAATTCTATGCTGCAGATTCTCTTTCAAGAAGTCAGTATATCCTAAGTCACTTTGAGATGCATTTTTTACCTCTTCCACTGATTTGACCGAAACATCAATAGGAGGCTTGTTCTCAGTTCTTCCTTTTTCCTTTGTTTTCTCCCATAACTTTTTGTGCTTTAAATCACTTTCCAAGACCTCTCCCAAGGTGTCATCCTCCAACTTTTTCTCATCTTTCTCTATCTGAGAAAGCAGCATTCTTTCTGGACTTTTGTTGATATCACCAACAGATGATTTTAAAGCATCCTGACTGCTTTTAACAAATGTTTTGGACTCCAGGTCATGTCCTGGACTAGGCAAAACGTGAGGATCAGGCACATCTGTACTCTTCAGATCTTCAGTACGTGACTCAGTTCCATCAATTGTGAGCTGCTCTTCAGACTGTTCAGTTTTGTTTGGTTTTCCTTCTGCACTCAGATCACCTGTACCTACAGGTTCCTTTCTAATGAGTTCTTTGGAGAGATGCTCAGATTGAGTTGTTGCTGGTGCTTCTCTTTTACTAATTAGCATCACCTCATCCTGTTTCTCCCTTGCTTGTTTATATTCAGACCTGTCCACACTTAAACCATCATCCAACTTCTTGCTCTCAGTCAAGGCATCCTTAATTAATTCATCTGAATCGGGTTCTTCCTCATTGTCTCTTTGGTTATTTAGCTCTGTAGCACCCTTTGCATCTTCATCAGGTTCATGATTTTGTGTCTCAATGTCATCGTTTTCATCACCATCTAAATCTGCTGGGGATGTACTTTCTTCCTCTGACATAAAAGACAGCAAAGGAATTTCTTCAGACTCATCTGCGAAGTCTGGCTCCTCCTCTGCATCACGAGCATCAATGCTCATATCTTCATCCAAATCATCTTCCAGCGATGTAACAAGGCGAGTCACCTCATCATCTGATACAACAGCATCAGCAGTTGATCCAAATTTTGTTTTCAAGTTCACAGAGAACTCTCTGTTTAAAAGTGTATAGGCATTGACTTCTTCATTCTCTTTATCAAGTTGGCTGGTTTCACCCTGAGGAATACTAGTGTTTTTGGTATTTTCATATTCTAGCCCTTTTAGTTTCCCATGTAGCATTCCTTTCAAGTGCTCATGTGCAATGTGATCTCCCTGAGAGTTTGCTTTTTGACTACTGATACTGGAGTCTCCCCCAGTATTTTCAGTTCCTTGTATAAAAGAACTGTCTACTTCCTCTGTCATGGTGATGGCTTCCTTGTCTTCTTCTGTGCTTAGCTCAGGATTGTCCATTTCCAAGGCATCAAGGGACTTTATTACATCAACCTGTTCAATCTCCTCATCCCTTTCAATTCCTTCAGCTGGTTTTGTCCCTGGATCACTTGACTCAGTTTCTCCTTCATTTGCTATTGTCTCTTGCAATGACTTTAAAAGCTCATCCACATTATAGTTATCAAAATCATCCCTTCCACCATCAAAGCAAACAAAGTCTGTTTCCTGAAATGAAAAACAGTATGTAGTCACAAATACTATTTTCTTTATTACAGTGATGAGACCAAATGCATTTGTTTGGTTAGACAGAGATGCACCAGCAAAATAAATTATATTAATCAGGCAGACTTAACCCCTTGAGTCCTTAACTAAAACTCTCTTTGAAATCATCAGAAGTTTTGCTCTAGGACTCTTAGAAACCTAAATAAAAAGCTTACGGCTTAGTTCTGTCAAAGTCCTCCTAGTGAGGAATAAACTGGAAATCAGCATCGGAGGTGACAGTAGCATACTTTACTCATCACATATATCCTCAGTTAAACATAAGCCTATTGCTGAATGCCAGTGAGAAGAAAACCAACACCACTAAACTTGTTTGTCACAATGTCTATTAGCTGTCTCTCCCCAGATGACCAAGTCCCCCGGTTCACACAATTTCTGAAAAAAACAGCAGTGCAAGCCAGTGAACACAATGTCATTAGGGTCTGAAGCTGCATCCACGAACAGGCATTACTCATACAACTCCGGGGTTACCAGCTATTAGCGCATGAAAGCCATGTATGTGTGTGATGGCTGAAGGGCCAATTGTAGAATCAAAGGGCCAAAGAGTATCAGGTTTTGTTTGCTTCTGATAGTATTTTAAACTTCCAAAGTTTGGGAAAAGAAACAATTCTGAATACATACCAAACCACCTATGTTCGAGCCAGCTAGCAGCATTTCTAGACCTCAATCAAAACAGATTTTGATAGAAGAAAACCAGAATGTTTGGGAAAATAAAAATCAGTGCTCACATTTTGGGCTGATGCTTACACACCCATCCACAAACAGAGCTGCACACACGTTCCAGCCCCTCAACATGTATCTGCATTTCTGCACAGAGGTAGCTGCTTACTAACAAAAGATAACTAAGGATCACTGATACTCCCATTCTCCTCCTCAGGGATTTTACTGAATAGTGAGATAAGAAACAGTAAGAAGCCAAATTAAAAAATAACAAATGAGACTTACATCTGTTGGTAATTCTAGCTCCTCATTGGAATAATTATGATTTATTTCAAGTAAGTCCTTTGGAAAATATCCAAAATCGCTTCCAACCTGCCAGAAAGCAAACACAGACAAAAAGTAGTAAAGAATCTTTCAGAATCATGTGACTATGTTAAAATCCTAATTACAGACATCAGTAACAAACACATCAAAGTCACTCTTGTATTTCTAAATGTAGTTTAATACTGAGAATAAAAGAAAAAGATTAGTTAAATACCTTGTTTATGCAAGACTTTTCACTGAGGTTTTATACTTATATTTCACAACACTCTTGTGAAGTTGCTAAGTTTTACTGTTCATGTTTTAAAGCCTGACTTGTAACAGATTATTAGGAGAGTTGGAAGTGAAGCCCAGGCATTCTGGCTCGCATGCTTTACTGCTATTGTGTGCTCTCACTGGCACGGCACATGTCTCAAGTATTTTCTCCAGTAGTAAACAGAGGAGAATCTTTACATCCACACACAATATTATAGTCTGAAATGTGCTCTCTCTGTACTTGAAGGAAAAAAAAAAATTCTTAAAGCAGGTTTTAGGAAAATGCAATATTGTACCTGAAGTAATAATCTATTATAATACCTGTGTGGAAAACATAACCCCTCTGCAAATGCACTGTTGCTCTTCAGTGACTAATGGAAGCAAAAATCAGTTACAGGTGGCTATTTTCAAGCAAGTCAATGTGCTAAGCCAATGCAAGCAGCAGAAGACAAGAATCTCTCTTATCACTCATCGGATAAGATCTACATAGTAATGCTCTCACTCAGAGTCCTGACAACGGCTGTCAAGAAGCCAATATTAATAGCTTGCTATCACTACACAGATTAGATAATCCAGACAATTAGAGCCTGGTGGACACACCTAGGAAGGTTCAGAGTTCCTAGACAACCAAGACATCTAGTGTTTAAAAAAAAAAGCTTTTGTCAGTTTCACAGTTTTGCTATTGAAGGACAGTTGCCGATTTTCTTGGAGAGTTTATTTGGAAAGAGCACTCAGTTAAAGAACAAATTAAAAAAGGAAACCAGGTATGTCAAAACAATTAGGGATATATAGATATATGTACTGTTACACTGATATCACTGAAATGGGTTAACTTGGGCTGAAGTTTTCTGGATTTCGAATGGCATTCAAAAAGAGGAAAATTGTATCCAGTAAATAATATATATTAATAATTTTTATTTGATTATTGGGTTCGTTGTTTGTTTTTTTTCTTGTTGTTGTTATGCAAGCAAAGGAAGCACTGATACATTATAGGGCTTTTTTTTGTTTGTTTCTGACTCAAATCTTACTTTCCATAGTTGATATGCTGAAGTTTGTTACATATATATATAAAGTTAAATAATCCATTACCTCCCCACCTTTTGTAAATACCTAGAGATACTCTCTTATAGAAAAAACAATAATGTATGCAGTTTTCTTATAGGGAATTATGGGGATGGAAAATTAAACTAGACAAGTCAAGTTAAAAGCTCATCCTTGTTCAATAATACTATGATTTATTCTAAATTGACCCGTTTCGCTCTACAAACTATTCCAGTTTTAAATTATCTTTCTGAAAAACAAAGGCCAAAGCTTCAAAGTAGCCTCCTTACAGACTAATCTCCATGACTACCATTATAATTAGGCATCACAATTTGAAACTCATTTAGTGTAATCCCAGCTGCTGACCACACAAGTTCTCTGCAGTGACCCAGTTTGCCACTTATGTGGTTTACAAGCTGTATGGGATCTGCACACCCAACATTTCATCTGCTTCTCTTCCTACAAGTCCTCTCTTGTAAGGGAAAAAATGCCTCATTGTGCAAATAAAGGAAACATTCTTCATTCTCCACAGACACAATAGAGGAAAGGCACCATGAATGCCAAGTAAATAAGGGAGGAAAAAAGTGCATCCTTCATTTTCACTTTCTTCCCAGCTAAAATGCTATGAGTTGACAAAACACATGTACAGCATCTGTCCCCACCAGGGCCCACCTGTAACAGCCGGCTGTGGCAGATTCACCAGCCACCACCACCCAAGAAGCCAGACCCTCACTCCACCTGCCTTTGGTGACAGAAAAGAGACAGCTGGGAAAGAAGATACTCAAATGTTTTTAATCTTAAAGCTCACACACAGGCACCACACATACCTAAAACTGCAGTCATTGACCCAAGTTGTAATGGTTTGCCCTTGCTGAACATTGGAATTGTTACAAAAACACTGAAACAAAAGGAAAAAAAAAATCCCTGATCCTTTGGGTCCTCCAGGCATACTCTGTCTTCCTGTCTTACCTTACATTTACCCCTCCTGTCTTCCTTTATATTACCCTGTGTAAGATTTTGAAAAAAAAATCCAAAACAACAATAACTATCAACCCCCAAAAAGCCACAATCTGTGGCCAAGTCCACTACTTCTAATTTGAGTCCAGAAATTGTTTTCTCAACCCTGAATAAGATGAAATAGTAATCTTCTGCAGCAATAATTTCATGTGTCTTTGATGAAATGTTTTGTTAAAGAAGCAGCAGGTTTTACTTGGAATTATCTGAAGCTGTCTTGGAGTTCTGAGGGCAGAGTGAAGGAGAAATGCATAGGAGGAAAGTCTACATAACACAACTTGACAGTGTAAAACCATGTGAGGTGGATGCTGAAGAGATGACTAGTTTTAGAGCAGGACACAGTGCAGTCCACAACAAGAGTACCAGGTGTGCTCCACCTTTTGACTTTGGGAAAAAAAATCAAGTTATTTTCCAGGAACTGACAAATCCATGAAATTTGTAGCATAAAATCACTATTAAATAATGCTCATAGCATCTTGTCCAAGCATTGGGCTTTGCTTTATTAACAAGGTTTAGACAGCGTTGCTAAAACCTGCATGCCATATAATGTATAGAATATGTATTATAGCTGGCTTATGGAATTCTTTTGCATGCAAAAAACTCACTGAGCTCTACAGGAGTTCTGCAGGCAATCAAGTATGCAAGACTGGGACCAAAAAAAAAAAAAAAAGGGTATCTATTTTGTTAAAATAAAGCACATTTACTAGCACAGGGAAAAAAAAAAACAACAACCCACAACAATAGCAATAACTTGGAAAGGGTGGAGTCAATTAGAAAAGCAAAAGCAAATAAAGCTCAGACCCAACTGCTATAGATTTTTCAGCCTTGGTAAAAGGCTCTCTTATCAGATCATTTCCCTTCAGGTTAGAAATACTGTTGTATCTCTCATAGCTCCTCAAAATCAATTTTAGGATTAGATTTTATTTACAACTTGTTCAAAATAAACCCAAGGTTGCAGTAGTTGAAGCTTCTCACACACACATTCCCCTAACCTCTGCCCCTGTCTGAAGATCGAAATACCAGTTAGCCCTCGATTTCACAGTTTCCATTATTCCCTATTAAATACCTTCCCAAAAAACCACTGTAGGCAGCAGGGTAGATGCACAGGATCAGGTGATACACACGAGCGCACAAAGTCACAGGATGAGATCCCAAATGGACTGTGGCAGAAGGTAGCACCCCTTCCCCATGAATTTGTTTGCTCACAGACCTCACTAGGTAGCCTGGTTTTAATTAGCAAGCAAGAGCCTCCCCCTAGCTCCAGGGCTGCACGCAGCTGCCACTGCTGGTCTGCATGAATCAGGTTGCCCAGCCAAAATCTGGCACAGGAGAGACCCCAGCACTATCTGTGGGTCAGGGACTGGGTCAGATGTGCCAGTGCCCTACTCAACATGTGACAGTGGCGCCTCTGATCCCACTGCAGCCTCTGCATTCTCGTTGTTGCAATATTACAATTAATGCAGAAGCTGTCAAGCAAACTGGGGTGAAAGAAATATTATAGCCACCAACTGCAAGGAATTAGTTTGTCATCACTGCCCTAAGAGGAACACAGAAAAAGAGTGTAACACAACTTAAAAATGACAACAAACAAAATAGAGCTTTGCGATTCTTTTAGACCTGCCAACTTCAGCCTTTACTTGTTAAACTCAAGGCAAACATCCTTTTGACTCAAGAGACACACCTAACTGTTGCATGAGCTTCCTATCACTGAACAGTTAAATGGAGTATTAATTCAGCAATGACCTTAAACCTGCTGTCTGATTTTGCAGCCTGTATTACACCTTGCCATAAGATGCAAAACTTGCCCCACACTGCTACTCCATATCTCAAGAACTGGCAGCCCTGGAAACCTGTACCAGCTAATTAACCAGATTATTTATGGTACAGTACATGTCAGAAGGGAATTACCAGCATGATACAATTATAAACTCTTCTTTAACCACGTGCTGCAATTTTCTGCTCTCTTCTCTATCTTTCTAATTGGATTCAGCTCCTGCTGAGAGCTTGGCTGTCCACACCCAGCCTGAACTGGTTAGAGAAAGTGATACATCCTGCTTTTCACTAACCCACTAGTCCCACAGTCAACAACACCCAGGTGCTGCTTCCAGCAGCCTAGACCTCTGTTGCAGCCAACAGTCTACCCCTAGTAGAACACCAGAATAAGAAAGGATTGAAATGAATGTTTTGGACACAAAAAAGACACATAGGAGAAGCATGCAGAGGGGGCAACAGGGACACAGTCTAAGCACCCTCCAGACTGCCAGCATTGTCAAGGGAAATCCACACAAATGGCTCTTTCTCCAGGGTATGTCAGTACTGCTTCTGACAGGCAAGTAAGGTGTTTATTATGAAAGCCAAGAGTCTTCTGTGAAATAACTCCAAGTATGGGGACCCTCCTTTCCCATTAACCCTCTGTATTGCCCAAAGAAGACACCAACTCATAGACAAGGCCACTACTCTGCAAGCTGCTACAATGTGTTGCTAAGACTGAGAAACAGACCTTTCAAAAATGTAATTTCCCTTCATCTTTTTTTAGTCCTACTGTTTGGGTTCCTCCCCCCCCCCAGATCTGCATGCAGTTTAGATAAAAAGGGGAGGACACCAGCTGAATGTTAGTAAGAGAAACACAATTAAAGCATGTAGATAGAATGATATTTAGCAGGATTACACAGAGCACAGGATGAAACCTCTGAAATGCAGGTGTAAAACACAAGCATGCACTTCAACATCCCTAGCTGGGAAGGGAGGCTCAGCTTCCAGGCAGGCTCATGGGCCACCACCTACAGGGCTGGAGTGGGAGGTTTTCAAGACAACAACAGTTTTCTAAGAAGTTTTTAGCACCCATTAGCACTGCCCATTTTCCACAGCACTTAATGCTTTAGGTTTGATCAAACCGCATCCCGTTTCAGACTGGTCTCAAGACAAAATGGCATTCATTATGTTACTTAGCTATGTTCAAAACCCTAAGCATTCTCCTACGACACAAAATGAAGGAAAAAAAGATTATCAACAGAAAGCGCCAAGAAGAGCAAGCAGAACAAATGTGTTGGAGTACTTACGCTTCCAGCCCAAAGCTCCGTTGATTTTCCTATTAGCTTGTAATACACATAGACCGCTTCTCCCTTCTTAAAATTTACAAAGCGACAATCCGGACCTTTAAAATCCTGCACTGCCTTCCCTCGGCACATTAACACTGTCCAAAGATAACAAAAAGAAAAGTATTACTTAAAGAACAAAACAAAACCAACATAAAACAATAAAACAGTCTCACAAAAAGGGTCTTTGCTAAATGTCAGAAAACAAGACCTCCCCGCATGCACCAATTCCTGTTTTGCAGATTGGGTCAAGAGACAAGAATTTTACTGAAAATATAACTGAAATAAGAAACTCATTAAAAAAAAAAAAAAAAAGGCAAGCTTACTGATCAAGACAGCATTTGAGAATGCTGTTTCAGAAGTATGCAATAAGCTAATTACTAATATTAAATTAAGACGGCCCGAAAGATGACATCTTTGTCCTAACAAATGAGCCTTGAAATTACTGAGCACATAAACAACACCCAAAGAGTGGGTTTATTAGAAGAGGGGTTTGCAGAGGCAAAAAGAAAAACAAACGCACACACCAAAAAAAAAAAAAAAAAAAAAAAAAAAAAAAAAAAAAAGGGGCACCCAACCCAAAAAAAAAAGGAACTAGGGGAAACTGAAAAAATGGGGGAAAGGAGGAAAAAAAAGCGAGCCGCCCCCCGTTTTCCTT
>JAAGNO010020375.1:0-11191 GCA_033439905.1 Ceryle rudis
CGGCGCGCTGCGCTTCCGGGGCGGGGCGGGTGCCGGTGTCCTGGCGCGGGCGGCACCGGTAAGCGCCGCGTGGGGCAGAGAGAGGAGCGGGCGGGACCGGCCCCAGCCCCAGCCGTTGTACGGCTCCCCCCCGGCGCTCCGGGTGTCTCGGGGGACTGCGGCGGGCGGGGCGGGCCGCGCCGCCGTTTAGGGGGTCGCGGGCAGAGCCGGAGGGCGGCGGGGAGCGAGACCAGCGGGGCTTGGCCTCCGAGCTGTGACGTGGCCGCGGCAGCTCCCGAGCCGGTGCGGCGACGTCTGGGTGACCCGGGCGGGCGGGGAGGCGGCGGGGCCGGCGCAGAGCAGCGGCGGGGCAGGGGCCACGCGGTCACAGCCGTAGAGCAGGCCCGGGGTACGAGACCCCTGCCGCGGGGGGTCTGTCGTGCCGGTAACCGGAGCAGAGACTGCGAACTTCCCCAGCATCGCCCTGGTTCCCAGTTCAGGGAACTGCATCTGGGTTTAGAAACTGAAGAACGTGTTGAAATTGTCCGGAGCCTGCCGTAGGAAACTTACTGCTGTCAGTTCTTACAGCGTGTTTCCCTTCCAGGAAAGATGATTTCTGAAAGCAGCTCCTTTGTGAAGGGCGTGGTGCTCGGAGGAGCTTTCTGCATGTTGGTGACGCTCCTCGGACATATTAAGGTGGGCCACGGGACTAAAGCACATCGCCACGAGCACCATCACATCCAGGCTCCCAACAAAGAAGACGTCTTAAACCTCTCAGAAGGTGAACGCATGGAGCTTAGTAAAAGTATCCGCATTTATTGTATCATCCTTGTGAAACCGAAGGATCTGGGGCACTGGGCTGCAGTGAAAGAGACGTGGAGCAAGCACTGTGACAAGGCGGAGTTCTACAGCTCCGAGAATGTCAAAGTGTTTGATTCTGTAGCTGTCCACACAAATGATATGTGGGTGATGATGAGAAAAGCTTACAAGATAACTTACGAACGCTATAAAGATGAATTCAGCTGGTTCTTCCTTGCGTATCCAACAACCTTCGCTATTATTGAAAATCTCAAGTACTTCTTACTGAAAAAAGACCCCTCACAGCCTTTTTATATAGGCCATACTGTGAAATCTGGTGACCTTGAGTACGTGGATGGGGAAGGAGGAATCGTCTTAAGCATTGAATCATTAAGACGATTCTCCCGTGTTCTGGAAGACTCTGACAAGTGTCCAGAACAGGGAGGAATGATTTGGAAACTCGATGAGGATAAACAGCTGGCCATCTGCTTGAAGTATACTGGAGTGTTTGCCGAGAACGCGGAAGATTCGGAAGGAAAAGACGTTTTCAACACTAAATCAGTCAGTGCTCTCATTAAGGAGGCCATGTCCACTCACCCTCAGCAGGTGGTGGACGGCTGCTGCTCCGACATGGCCATCACGTTCAGCGGCCTGGCCCCGAACCACATGCACGTGATGATGTACGGTGTTTACAGGCTGAGACCCTACGGCCACACGTACAATGATGCACTGGTCTTTTTGCCACCTCCCGGCTCGGACAATGACTGAAGTCTCGTCAGGGAAGACCTGGAACCATGGAGTCAGCTCTTCTCGACACACACATTTGTACTGGCAGAGTCGATTTTTCTATTGGGTGGTACTGGTGTACAGTTGGGGTTTTTTTGCACACTGAGGTTTGATAAAGCTTTTTGTTTTAAAAGTGGAAGGAGAAATGTTTTTCTAAATCTTTTATACAAAAATGCTTCTGGCTTTGGACAGCGCCGGAATGAAATGATAAATGAAATGATAATGAAGTTGTGAATGTTTATGATAAAAGGAAATTAAGTTTATAGGGGGGTTTGTACATGTAAATATTTATTAATGAAAACTCAAATGAACTTTAGTCTGTTACAAATATATTTTTGCAAGACTCTTTCAATTCTTCCAGGCATTTCTAGAATGTCTTTATATCTTTATAACACGTACCAATAAAATTGACCACAGATTCAATCTCAAACACTAACTTGATTTCCTTTACAGTAAACCACGCCACGGGGTGACTGATGCTATCTACACAGCACCTGTCGCTTTACGTGTGGCCTCCTAACCTCGTGAGGAATTAGCAGGAAGCCAGAGGACAGGATATCTGATCGGACATTGCAGCCAAGTAATACCAACTGACCTTTGGACTGCTGATTTTAAGTGTCAAAAGAAAGTGGCAGCTGTTAGCACAAGATTAATTGTTCATTTAAAACTTCCTTTCATAGATCAGCATGGTAGAAGAAAGGTTCAGTAGTTGCATTCCTGCTACTGGTGCTAGCAGTGTTTACTAGGAAAAAGTTGGTTAACTCAATACAAGTGTGGTGTAGATAAATTTAGAGGGATTTTAACAGCAAGATGCAGAAAGAGCAACCCCTGCTTGCACTCCCAACCTGTGATTAGTCAAGAAAGGTCACATGCACAACAAAGCAAGGTGCAGAACTCCCCCATACTGGAACTGGGGGTGGTTGGAGAAGGGCTGGTGGCATTGGGTGGGTCGTTGGGTTGTTTTCTTTTACACCTGAGAGCACTTCCAATCGGTTTTGTATAAGGTACCAGGTTGCATTCCCTTCCAGGGGAAATAAAGAGCACTTGAATAAGCTGCCCAGAGAGGTTGGAGTCATAACCCACCTGGATCTGTTCCTGTGTGGCCTGCCCTGGGTGATCCTGCTTTGGCAGGGGGGGTGGACTTGATCTCCAGAGGTCCCTTCCAACCCCTCCCATTCTACGATTCACTGACCTGAGGCAGATGCTTCAGGACTTAAGGGGTTGTACACTCTCTGCTGCAGCCAGGACTATCCCTGGCTTTGTTGGCAATACATACCAAAGGACCAGGGAAGACAGTATGTTATCTCACCTTGCCCTAACAGGCCACTTGTAATACCTGCCCCCTTGCAGCTTAGCTCAGGAGGAGGTAGGGAAGTGAAACAGCTGCTGTTTCGGAGCTGATGAGACCATCCAGATCTTTTAAGTATCAAGTCCTTCTTTTTTGCCAAGAATGGTGAGAGCTGCTCAGACCCCCAAGCAGCCACCCCACCTCGCCTTTTTCCACACACGTTCTCCTCTATGTCAGTCAGAGCTCAGCTGACAGGGCAAGACAAACATGTACGTGGCTGCTGCCAAAGCCCAGCCACAATTTCAGATGGTATTTTTGATACACTAACTTAAGCATGACTTGTGTATTCTTACAGAATCATTTTTTAAAGGTAAGATCCAGTGGAGAACACTCCGGTAAAGCCAGAAAAAAGAAAGTACAACCCTGATTTCAGTGGCATTTCTGGTATTAGAGACAGCTCTGAGCCCCCTGCGACAGCAGTCACAGGGCAAGTCAAGGAAAAAGAATGTGAGATAACAAGTCAAACAGGAATAAATCTCACTTATCGGATGTGAGAAATACTGTAACACACCAGGAGGAGACAAGAGGGAAAGGGAAAAGCAAGTCACAGAACTAAAGACTAGCTCATTTTTTGAAAAAAAAGAAACCCCAACTAATCACAAAAAAAACCCAACCCACTGAAGCCCAAACTGCTTCCCCACAGCACTAACAAGAAGTACATTTATAGCAGAGTCTTTAAGATATATAAAAATGTCCACTAGTATTCAAAAGGGTCGGTCTGGGGTGTGACCAAACTCTCCTGAAACACTGCTGTAACAATCTTAGTTTGTCTTCCTACACGACTAGTTTGATTTAGCCTGTCACTTTCAAAAGTACAATCCTGTAAATTTTACATGAGAAACTTAAAAGGGGCACAGCTTCAGTAACACATTCCATTTCCCTTGTCTGAAATTGCCTTCAGAACCCAGATGAAGAACACCTCTGCCACCATCTGCTGTGGAGGTCCCAGGGTGGGGAACACAGACGCGCAGAACAGCACCGAGACAAGGCCCTCGCGTACAAAACTACGCTCTGCCGTTATAAAAAAATCACGAGTGTTAGAATAAAGACTTGAAGTATTAATAAATGCTTCCAGAGACAAGAGTTACAAGTGGTAGACCTTAGTTTCCTTTGTTTATTAAGCGATTCCAGGACACAGGCTGTTTTCCATAGGCATAGCTTTGGGTATGCAGGCGCTGAACAAAGAGTCGGATTATCCGGCCAAACACACCGTGCTCTTTAACCCCTTCTGCAGATGGGCATAACGTGGCAGTGTGCACAAGCTGAGAGCTCTTGTGAAGTTCCACCTGAAGAAGCTGCTCCTGACTACACTGATAAGGTTATTTTGCTATCAACCCTTTGTAAACCAGTGATATTGTTTCTGCTCCTAAAATAAGGCGGCAAACAGGGAGTAGAGCATCAGGCACCAAATTGGTGCACGCTCCGCTGGGAGCGTGCCCACCATTACTATAAACTCCACTACAAGGAGAGCAGTATCAAACAGTGTTGGCAGGTAGAAATTTGAACACATATATATATTCTTCAGGTATGAACTAGCATAGTTCTAGTCCACATACCAGTCTAAGTTCGTAAATCCTATACAGATAAATGTATATTAAAAAAGAGAAAATCCTTAAGAAAAAACACCAAAGTTAATGCTGTTAATAAATTAAGTTAAAAAATAAAATGTCAAAAAATTTCTCCACACTCAAGAAACAGGTAGACTTAACAAGATGTTAATCAGAAGAAAAAAAAGAATCTGAAACATTTCAGAGATTTTATAAACCTTATTAATCATATTCCACATACACTTTGTATTACTCTTCTGAAAGAGCATAAAAATGTAAACATTTCTTGGCTTTTTCCTCCTTTTTGTTTACAACAGTCTACTCACAGTCCACACAAGATCTTTCCATCAGGTATCTTCAGTCACTGAAGACTTGGGTTTAAGACAAAACAAAAAGAACTGTAATAAAAAAAGAAATGTAGAAAACTATTGTAGCCTAACTGTACTTTCGCATTCACTTGATTTATTTAGCATAGCCACAGAACAAAATAGTTTGTACATTCAGTCACATTAAAAACAAGGAATTACAAAGCAGTCCACATTTAATCTAAGTGCATTCCTTTGGAGTAACAGTTCCGTTCGTTTCACTTGTATGTCTTCATATGCCAAAGGCCATCATTTAAATAGTGGATATTTTCAATACCAATCCCTTTGTTGACCTTCTCACTGTAGGAAAGAGGTACAGAAATATCAGCTAGATTTAATATTAGACTAGTACAAAATTAAAAGTAGAATACTTAAACAATATTTATAGTAGAAAATACAGCATTTATTGTTAACTGGAAGGAGAGAAGCTAGTCTCTACCACGTCAGGATCTTCAACAGCAGGTGGACAAGAAACAGTTATTTGTTGTTACGTGTGCCCACCTTGCTGAATGGTAAGGGGACAGCATTTGCCTTTCACGTTTCGTCAACAACCTTTCACAGTATTTTTAACTACTTCTGCGTGGGAGGCCGTTCTTCAGACAACACTTCTGCTACTTCTTAATTTTAGCATTTTTCTATCAAAGTAGCAGTTGGAAGCAGCTCTCCCAGTCCCAGCAAGGTGGTGGTGTGACACTCTGTGGAATCTGACAAGTTCTGGTTCCCAGTGTGCCACTGACAAGCAAACGCAGGTGAGCCGCTTCCCCACTAGTAGTGGGACATCTACCCACTTGATAAAGAATTTTAAGTGCTAAATTTATGTTCCAAGGACTTCAGCATGTTACCAACATACTATCCTTCTATATCTTTTGAGTCTTGTCATCTTTTAAAAGAAGACAGTTTTCTGTGCATTAGATTGGTGTTGTTTTTCCAGTACATTATTCCATGGAAAAAAAAAATAATTGAGTATTGGCACAACAAAAAGACAAATATCATTCTAGGACTGAGAACAAGTTACAATCCCCTGGAGAATATAATGTACTGTATTTACACTAAGTGTCCATTACTTAGACAACCTGTCCAAAAGTAACCAGGAAGACAAATACCGCTACGTTAGTGGCATTAACACATCACCCGTCACAATCCTGCCCAGTGACTGAAATCCAACCGATTCACAATTTCTGGGTTAAACACTTGCACACAAAAAAGCATTCTAATGGGCTGCACAGGTCAGTATCCTTGTGTGTTCCTCTCCGGCTCCTGTTGCTTCTCACAGGAACAGGATGTTCAGCTGCTGAATTTGAAGTTCAGATTGGGGAAAAAAAAGCTTCTCTCTGTTTGCAGTGATCACAACAGATCACCACAGATTTAGGACTGGGACAAAAGTAGCTACTACTACTACCTGCTCTTGGAGTCTTTTGAAGGCACTGCAAAGAAACCTGAGGAATGCAATTCCTCAATAGCTACAGCAGGTCCAAATCCAGGCTGCTGCAGTCCCGCTCTGTCCCTGGCCCCTGTAACACATTCCCAGCTCTCTCCCTTGTGCTACCATCGTGCCTGAGGACCACAGAGTGACCCAGTACACAAGAGGATCCTGCTGAGAATTATCCCCACAGGAAAGAGTGACTTGTTTTCCTCAAAATCAGTTTCCTCAGCCACACAAGTGCTAGACAGGGCTGGAACCAACACAGCCCAAACCTGCTGGGTGCATCTCACGTCCTGCTGCAAGATGGTACAGAACTTAAAATGACAAAGTGGTTTAACTATTTCTATTTTAGCACTGAATGTTAAGACCAACTAACATACAGCTCCATTTTCTGTCTTTCTCCTTCTCAAATAGTTTTCAGGTGATGTTCATCCCCCTGAACAGACCTCTACATCTGTCCCCGCAGACAAAAGTCACCTCCAAATTTTCAAGCCCCTCAAATCCAAATTACATCTCTTGCCCAGCCCAGCCAGTAGGTACTCTATACAGCTGTTTCTTTGTTCAGCAAGGTCTTTGAAAAGTATAATCAGAGAAAAAAAATACTAATATTCAGCAGTAGTACTGATGTTATGGGTCTTAAAATCCATATTCACATGAGAAGACTCATTTTGATTCAGTTTGATGAACAAGCAAGTAGGGAAGATATTCCCTACCCCCTCCTCTTCCCCTGGATAATAAATCGACAAAATGCAATCTTTTAACAGTTCTGTACTCGAACAAAATACGCTGAAACAACAGTGCAGGAATCTTGACAACGGTGCTTACATTCCAAACTAACACAGGAATAATGACGTGGGACGGGTTATACTTCAGTTTTAAAAACACTTACATGTCCTCAGCTGACATCTTCATTACTCCCACACACAATGCATGTTGCTTGCCCTCTGCCATTATTGCCTACAAATTACTGCTAAGGAAAATAGATTTATGTTTCTTAAAAAAATAAAAAGATTTCAGAGAAGTAAAAGCAATAGGAGGAAACAACTTTTAAAAAGTCTCAAAATCCCCTGTTGAACTTTTACCCTTTTAGTAATTCTAGAGGTCCAGCTCTTCAAGATAAGCAAAACAATGTACGGCATCAACGATTGAACCACAGCGTGCAGAACAGAACATGTATTGATGAACTTCGAACAGCAATTACAGAAGATGACCTCTCAGCACCACACTCCATTTCTTGCCTTGTGCCTAACACGGAGAGCTGATAGTCTCACCCTTTCTGGAACAAAACTGCACGTGTTTGTGGGGCCATTTTATCTTCCAAGGTACACAGGAATTGAGACGAATCTAAAAAACCAAAGTACTGAAATCAGACATAATGGTAACTGCTGATCTTTGCCTGTAGCATCTAACAACAAAAGCAGCACAGCTTGGTATTATTAAAGCTGTATTTGCTTAGAGTTTCTCTCAGCCCTCCTCGATTTACATATGCTCATTTCATCAGATAGACAGAGCAAGTCCTGACTACAGCAAAGCTGATCCTAAACGTCTTTCCAAATTCCCTAGGCATTCTTCTCTAACTGAAGGAGAGAGGAGATTGAGGATGCAGGGGACAAATTACACTGTACGTCATCTATAGTTACAGTTCTGCATAAAACCACAAAGGAGCTCCACCTCTCATACAGATTAATGGAACAGCATCCCACCCAACACCACAGCAGGAATAGTTATTTGGTTTGGAACTGCACAGCAAGTACTAAAAACACACAAAAACCCCAATTTTATCCCTGCCAAATAACTAGTAGTCTGAAAAGAGCTGCAGAAGTTCAGATGTTATTTCATGAAATACCCTTAAAATCCAAAGTAATTCCGATTACAGTCTGCTGAGAACACAAGAACAGAAGTGTAACTCATCTCGCAGCAAGCAGCAATTCACAGTTAACGAAGGATACAACAACAGTATCAACAGCAGCAGGGTAAAGTTTTGCTCCAGGAGACGTCAGGCCAGGACACATTATATTAGCTCCACTTAGTACAAATTTAATGGCGCCTTTATCAACCTGCTGATGTGGTAGAATAAATGGGTCTAGGAGGGGAAAGATACAACATTACAATTAATACGGTAAGATGACAACATGAATAACTCATTATCAAGTCAATTTAGATCGGGCAATTAGATATAGAGAGTGCTGCGAGGGTAGGAAGTTTGAGAAACAGTTATCAGAGCTGCTGCTGGGCTATACTGTCCTGGAAGGACACGAGTACTGTTCTCCCAGACCACAGCTTGTACCTGGGAACCAAAAGGTAACCCAGCACTAGGCCTATGCCTCCTGCAGACTCGTACACCGAGCAGCAATTTTAGCGAGTTCCCCCAGTAAAAACAATCACGTAAGTGCCTGCAGACCAAGAGGACTTAAACCCAAGGGGTATTAAATCCCTCCAATGACAAGTATAACATTAAAGTGCTTATTTTTCATATAAGAAGTTAACAGGACAAAAAAAGAAAAAAAAAAAGAAAAAGGCAAATATGGACAAAATTCATGCAGGCTGTCAGCTCCCCAAGCAATCCTTCAAGCAGTAGTTCAAACACGGAGATTTGGCCAAATAACATTTTTAGGGACACCTCCACTCTTCCGAATCAGAGTAACACAATCAGGCAGGATGGTGAGAACACCACGAAAAAATAAGGTGAGAGTGAGTGGTTAGTTGTAAAAAGCACACAGCACAAATTCTGACAGGAGACATGCCAACATTACATCATTAAACTCATGATTAAAGAACCTTTTTCCAATAAGAAACCACAGTACTTAGAAGGAAACAAAACAGGCTTAAAAGAAGACTCAAAAGAACAAAGATAGGGACTACCAACAGCAGTTTAGATCTGTCCTAGGGAAACCTCTCTCAAGATTTTTTTTTTTTTTTTTGCAAAACTGCACAATTTACTTCTTAGAAGTTAAAGTTCAGATTGCTTAACATAGGCATTACAGTAATTACAGGGCAAGCAATCCATATCGGCACCTGAAATAGGAAAGCAATAAATTACAGCTGAAAAAGGTACAGCATATCCTGAAGATCTATTCTGGAATAGATATATATATGCACAGAAGTAGGAAGTTCTTTTTAACTCTGTTCTAGAGAAGTCCTGGGGATTGACTTGCTCACCCCTCTCTCCCCACCACCATCATCCTCAGGAAACTTACATTTGTGAAGCAACCTTAGCGTTGGGTAAAAAATCCCTTCTCTTTGTCTGAAGAACAGCAACTCACCATTCACAGTGAGGATTTCTATATGTTCGTGACTGCAAGAACACAAAATAAAAAGGTTATTTCAATAGTTACTTAATCCTCTTATAGTTTAAATGAAGTATGACACTTCAGAGTCTGGTCTACCTTGGCATCTTTGAATTCAGATGGCAATTTGCAAGAAAATTTGAAACTAAAAGCTTTTTTTTAATGGTTTATTTTTCAATACTGGTGTCCTGCACACTTCCTTCACTCAAAAAAAGAAAAAGTTTACATGCAAAGATCCAGCTGATTAAAGAATCTTTTCACAAATTGCATTTCTTTGGGGATTTTAAATGCAATACTAAGAGAGTGGACAAGAAGGAAGACTCAGCAAAAACATACTACCCACTACTTCAAAATAATAATAAAAAAAGAAAATAATTCGGATAATACACGAAAGGCAAAAAATAGTTTAAAGAAATGCTACTGGAAGCTATCCAAACAAATTTGAGCTTCCACATCCCTACGGCTGAATGCTTCCCTTCAACAACAGGCTGACTGATCCCTGGAGAGTCCCCAGATAGGTTGTATATGCACTACTAGGCAGGATTTTTGTCTTCATCAAACATCCTCCTGGCATATGCCTTCAAGAGCAAGATGAGCACACACACTTTCTAGTTTGACCATAACATGGACTCTTGCCTCTTCAGAAGTGATAGATGCTTTTCAGAAACACAAGGTTTTTCTATAGCACAAGATAAACATATGAAAGAAGTAATCCTAACACTTTGAAAGCAAAGTTTAAGATAAAAGAAACTTACCATCTTACTATTTTGACTGGGTCTTTCTTTGGCATAATTTGGTTTAGCCATGGCTCAATAACAGGAAACTGGTCTATCAGCTGATTCTTAATACCTTTAATAACTGAAGTCTTCAGCTGGATACAGTTTGACACATTCTCCTTTTCATCAAATCTGTCAATGGAGTGCAAGTATTTCAGAGAGGCACGATCTGCTGCCCAGAAGATGCTGTATCTCAGCAGCATTCTTCAGAAGCATTTCTAAGCTCACTGTAAAACGTCAGCAGCACCGCATCTCTCCAACTTTGACATTTAGGATTGCATGAGGCTTGCATTTGTCCCCTGGGCACGCTGGGCTAGGGGAAGGCAGAGGGGTCCCCACGAGTAGGCTGTCTTTGTCCTTAAGTGGGACACACTAGTAGAAGGTGCCACTGCCCATGGCAGGGGGGTTGGAACTAGATGTGCTTTAAGATCTCTTCCAACCCAAACCATTCTGATTCTAAACTTTATATACATCCACAGAACACATTTTTAGCCTCAGAGATATACCTTGGATACACAACATTATTTCATTCAATTAGTAATCTTCCCTGGAAATGCTAACACCTAGAGCCCTGTTCAGATGTATTTATACGAGTCCTTCGCCTTTACCACAGACAAACGAGCTGCGCTTTATACCGCCCCAAAGTTTAGACAAGGTAATGACTCAGCTCACTTCTTTTTTTTAAATAAAAAGGTGGCCCAGCAACCCAGGCCAGGGCGCCCGAAGGCAAAGTGCTACGAGCTACCGGCTACGGGGCGGTGCTGCCCCGCGGGCTGAGGGCTGCGCTCCGAGGAGGCCGAGGCGGCATTATAACCTCCATCTAGAAACTTAGGATAACCCGCCTCAAACCGAAGGCCTTCAAAGCCTTAAATAAGAGTTAAA
>JAAGNO010020377.1:0-16984 GCA_033439905.1 Ceryle rudis
CGGGCTGCCTGGGGGCGGCTGGTGCGAGGCGGGGGCGCTGGGGAGTGCGGGCTGTGGGGCGTTAGTTCAGCGGGTCAATCTGCTGACCGTTCCCGCCCTGGCCGCGGGTGGGGTGTCCCAGGCGCAGGTGGCAGCAGTTGTCCATCAGATTTTCGCGTTTCTGCTTTCTGCCAAAGGAGCTCGAACAGATGGCGAAGGAGCAAGATAAAGAGTCCGAGAAACAAGCCTTACTGCGTGAAGTGGAAAACCATAAGAAACAAATGCTCAGGTGGGTCGAGCGGCTGTGACCAGATAAAATCTGACTGTTCTCCAGCATATTTCAGATCCCATCTTGCTAACACAGTCACTGACATGGTGCTGTTGTGCTCAAGACCAGGAGAGGATCAGAGATGGAAGGGGCAGGACTCCTTTCTCCTTTCCTCTCTTCTTGCCCCGACTCTCTAACCGTGATCAGCCCTTTTGAGCAGTTGAGCATGTAAGTAGGTGGCTTGAGAGTCTGGCATTTGACAGCTGGTGAGAGTCTGGCGCTTGACACCTGGCACAGTTTTCTTCTTCCCTTGCTCCATAAATGATACACTTAGAAGAAGAAAAGACAGGACAGTATATATATGGTGTAACATAGAGAAAGTCCATTCACACATCTGGGGTGCTCTGTTAACGTGCTGATTGCTTTGTGAAAACTGTTTTTGCTTCTAAGGCGTTACTGTCATGTTACAACATTGTACTCTTGTGATTTCAGCAATCAGGCAGCTTGGAGAAAGGCAAATCTAGCTTGCAAAATTGCTATTGACAACTCTGAGAAAGATCAGCTGCTGCAGGGAAGAGACTTCTTACGACAAAGGTATTAGACTGTCCCACTGTGCAGTCTGAGACTCAAACAGCATATGCTGTATTCACTAGTTTTAACTGGAGGTGATGTAACAGCGTTTCTTTTATGAGTGCATTTATCTTTTGTGGAGATTTAAACCAGTAAGGACTGTGATAATTGGGTGGTTTTTTGCTGTTGGCCTGTCCAAGTGGAAAAGGGGATAAGTTACAGCCTTCATAGTTTTGCTGATCATTAATTCCAATCAGGGTGTTAATTAATGCATACATTAATTCCCATCAGACAAGTAGTGGGGTCATTATGTAAACTGTTTTCATGTGCAGAACTGGATGTAAGGTTAAATAATTTCTGTATTGAAAAGTTGGCATATTAAGTATGATGAAGCAACAAATGGCATAGCCTGGGTAATGAAGTGGTAGTTTGCACTGGTGCTTCCCTCCCAGCTCATGAAGTTGTATAGTCATGGATGAGTAAGTGTTGAAATGTGGGCCCCCGTGTTATTCTGAGCCACTAGCAGTTGTTTTGGCTCATGACTTCAGTATTCTATTTTTTTATTCTATTTTTAATTTTGTTGTTGTTGTTTAGTGGAGATAATATGAATTTCTCATTTAGTAAAATCTAGCTGTGTCCTTGGCACATTGGCAGAGACGTTTGGTGTCAAGCTCTGTTCTAAGCTCCCTGGCAGTGGCGTTTTCCCCATAATACCCCAAGATGTATTTTATCCCTTCCTGCTTTACTTCTTCCCTTTCTTTTTCAGGAAGACTACGAAGGAGAGTCTGGCAGAGAGCGCAAGTAACATCACGGAGAGCCTGATGGGCATTAGCAGGATGATGTCACAGCAAGTCCAGCAAAGCGAGGAGACCGTGCAAACCCTAGGTACAGATGTTACTTGGGTGTTTGGGTATGGACTGGATTATTGAAGCACCTTTTGCCAGTTCTGTTAGGCTGGGAAGAGGCAAACTGACATGGTGTGGAGCACAGTGGAAACCTGCTTTGCTGCAGGAGAACATACTGTGGTGATCATTAAAGCACTGTCCAGCAGAACTCCTCTAACAGTTGGACGTAAGCAGAAAATAATAACGTACATTGCATGGAGCTGTTTGTTGGAGTTTCTGTTATGAAAAGGAAGAGGGAGTGGGATGAGGAGCTTTTGGTTTAGCTTCATATAAAAGCAATTCTAAAAACAGTGTGAGTTCCCATGGTGCTAAGAGTGCTCTTGGTGTTACTCTGTGCTACTGTCCTGGCTTGCATTTGGTGACAGCAAGACAAAATGAAAGTGTAGGTACAAGTCCATACACAGAGGAAACTTAGTATGGCTGGGAGAATGTTTTCACCCAGTCTCCAGCTGGGATGAGTAAGAGACAAGGAGATCAAGTGACTTGAACCAGAGGTCACTTGCTCTGTCAGCAGCGCATCAGGAACTGTGAAACCAAGATTTCACCCAGTTCTTTGGCTTAGACTCCTAAGACAATAAATCAAGTGACCTGTCAGAACTGGTGATTCATGAAGCATTCAGAAGTTGGATATGCGTTGCCTGGGCCTCTTACTAGCTGTGCTTTTGCACAGAAGACAGAACGGTTTAAAGATGAGCATGAATAGCACAACTTTAGCCCTTCTTGTTTTCTGCCCCCATCTGAGGATGGCAGCTGGGCACAGTTTGTTCATGCAAAGTAGCGTGTTTCTTCTCCCATTAAAAAGACAGTTTGGCAGACACTGTTTCTCCCTTTTCCTGACTGAACAGCACTTGGAGTTCATCAAGGGAAAAACGACCAAAGGTCATTTACAAAACCCAGCTGCAAATTCTGAATCAGTAGTTAGAATTTCCTCTTTTTCTGAGCAAGTCCTGTCCTAGCGTGCAGTGAGTGTGTGCAGCTGTGAAGTGGGGAAGCTCTGTTTTGTCATTAATGGTGGGAAACAAGTTTTCTATTTTTACTTGGATCAAAATGCCTCTTTAAGATGAGATGTAATGGTTTGCAAAATATTACAAACTTCTTTCTACTGTGCTTGGTTTTGTGAACCAGACGGCGTATTTGGAGTTTGACCTTTCTTTAATCAATCAGCTCAGTATAGAGCGATGTAGCGGCATTCACTGTCGTACAGGGAATTACATTACATACTCTAATATAAGAAAAAGGGCACTCTTTTCCTTCGGCTTACACTTAGTAATTTGGAAGGAGGAAGGCTGAGGAGTTTGGGGCATGCGTTTGTTTGCTTGTTTGTTTTCTCACAGCGAAAGAAAAGTTGAAAGAGACCAATGTTCCATCTTGCTGTTTTGGCATATTC
This sequence comes from Ceryle rudis, assembly GCA_033439905.1. Classification (NCBI taxonomy): domain Eukaryota; kingdom Metazoa; phylum Chordata; class Aves; order Coraciiformes; family Cerylidae; genus Ceryle; species Ceryle rudis. Next base: position 3,110 of record JAAGNO010020377.1, read on the forward strand.
TCAAATCCTGTCTTTAGTTGAGACCAATCAACACACTTCCTCTAGTTGATTTTCCTTCTTTTATTAGGAAGGAAAGAAAGTAAAGATGATGTTTGTCAATAACAACTATTAAAAATTGTTTAAGTTGTTTGAGTTGGATAAATAAAGATTTCTTACTGCTGCAATGCTGCTTTTTTCACTTTTTGCAACACTATCTGAATCACACTGACTTACTGCTCTGGCTTGGGGAGACAGTTTCAGTTGTGCAACTAATATATTTAAATACTGACCTGTCCTGCCGCTGCTAGAACTGACGCTGATAGCGGTGGTGATTTCTCTCTCTTAGATTGGTAGTTCTAGCACCATTGGTACTTCGCTCCATTTCCAGCGAGCTCTCAGGTAGCACTGACTCTGTTCATAAAAATGGGAACTAGATTTGATCTGGTAGCCTAAAAATTGAAACTTTGGGAGCAGGAGATGAGGTCTTTAAGCCATTCGATGCTCTCATTTTGCTTTACATTTTTCCTTAGCACATCGGGACTACTGAGTTGTGAAAGCTTCTGCAAGAACAGGGTCTGTCTGTCTTACATTTGTCTTCCTAAGTCAGTCTGACCCAGAAGGATCTTGCAGGCACTCTGTGTATTGCCAAATGTTGCGTGCTTTTATCTTTTGTCATGTATTTTTGAAGTTCAACCAGCTGATTTACTTTTTCTTCCCCCCCTTAATTTCAGCCAATTCTTCACGAACTATCCTGGAAGCAAATGAAGAATTTAAATCCATGTCTGGGACAATTCAGTTGGGACGAAAACTAATAACTAAGTACAATCGGCGGGAGCTGACGGACAAGCTGTTAATCTTTCTTGCCCTTGCATTATTTCTGGCCACGGTGCTCTATATTTTGAAAAAAAGACTCTTCCCGTTTTTGTAAAATTCCAAAGCTAAACTGAACTATTACAAAAGATCAGAAGGAGATGGCATAATTGACGGTTGGGCTTTCAAATAAACAAAATAATAATAAAAAAGAATATTGCAATAGCTGAAAGAGCGTAGAGCTGGCATGACTTTATGCTGTCCCCATGGAGCATGCCACCTGCCTAAGAAGAGCTTAAATGAGCACAAGTCGGGAAGAAGCTGGTAGATCAAGGTGTGGAGAGAAGAAGCACCAGTCTGCCTGTAGAGTTGGGGAACCAGACAAACACTCGAGGAACCGGGAACTCAAAAGGTGCCAGTTGTAACTTTCAACCTCTCTTCGTTATGCCTTGAAATTAACTTTTGTCCTTGGTTTGAACTGGAAGCTGCTTTGACATCTCTGTGTAAGCTGCTGAGAGTAATAGGAAGGATGGAAGAGAGAAACTCGCATACATTCCATTAATAAACTATTTATTGTAGCCATGTAAACTGAGTTTTATTTAAAACCAAAGTTTAGTGGATTGAAAGAGCCTGAATAACTTCCAGTGTAAAAATTCTGCCTAATACCCAACAGCAGTGACTGCTTGCGGGCTCTGACCAAAGCAAAACGAGCCCCATTTGTTACTATTAATTCACACTCTATATTTGAGAGTTACAGTGCCAGTCTGTTGAAATCAAAACCCTTTTTCTTTCTTTATAAAATTCCAGTTAGTACTTCATTTTTGCAAAACACTGCCAAGTTGGATGTTTGAAAGCTTTTCCTGCTCATGTGGTTGATCTTTTCTCAGTAAAATCTTGTACAATGATTGCCTTCCCTACCTCTTGTGCTTTAGTAAGGGCAGCTGATTTGCTTTAATAATAAAAAGACCAACCTGCCACACTTCATGTAGTACCTTGAAGTACCAAAAACTGCACTACAATGTTCTTAAAACCAACGTTGCCTTCCCATCTGGAAATTGTTTCATGGCTTCGTCAGAGCTGACAGGTGATGCTGACATTCTGTTTAGGAATTTTTCAGAGAAACATTAAATGCTGCCTTAGGTTAGGAGTCAGAAATAAACTTTTTTAAAAGGCAGCGCTACATAACAGCCTAAGAAACACGGTGTCAAGCGAACTGCAGCATGTGAGTTTCAGTGAAAGGCGAGGCTAGTTAACCGTTGTAGTTAGCTCTCAGTAGTACATTTAGAGAGAAGAGGTGACCAGTCGATCCTCTTTCCATTGTAATATTAATTTACTAGATCCTCTCAGCAGTGACAATTTTGCTGGCAGCTGCTACAAGCTTGGTTAAATACGGAAGGGGCAGCAGGTCTGGGACATGCGCGAGGGCTGGGACCTCCCGCAGGGGGCACTACTGCGTGCGAGTGGGGAGTAGTTTCTTGCCCTGGCAGTCCTGTAATAGAGTAGGCAGAATGGACGTGGCTTTTTCTGTATTATTCAGGGTATTTCAGCGCAGCCTTTCCTGAGATACAGAATTGCACAAAAATTGAAATTAATTGACGATGCGCATGTTCTGGTTTTGAGTGAGAGAGAAGTTACTCGTCTTGAAAAAGGTAATTTTGCACAATGTCAACGCATGTGTACTTTTTAACAATACTAAAAGCCTTGCTTTGAAAGAAGGTTTCTGATGAGGAGGCTGCTAACCGAGGAGGGTGTTGTGCAATCTGCAAGCTGGGGCCACAGTGGAGCAAATTTCCTCCAGCTCGGTGATGCTGGCGGTTGTGTTTCACACAGAGCATCTCTAGCTGCCGGCTCCTGCCCTGTCTGAGCCTGCTTATCCCTGTACCCCTCTGCACAGATGTGTACAAACATACAAAGGGTTTTAAAAGTGTGTCCGCCTGTCCCCTAGTCTTGGAAAATATGACTTTCAATACTAATAATATTTCAGATAAGAAGATTATTTGGATTACAAATCCATTGCAAACGAATTGCGGTGCAGCAGTTCCTATTTTCCAAGCCAGCAGTGCCGTGCCGTTTTGTGCAACTTCAGAGCAGTCAGTAACATTCTCTCTTTGTAGAACTTCTTACAGCTCCTAGGCCAGCTGTAACAGTGTGGCTTTATTTTTTTCAGCCAGCTTGAAAACAGTCTCCTCTTTCTGAAAGGCGGTACCTGCAGGTGTTCAAACACTCGCTGCCTCCGTATTTCCTCCCTCGTACGGATGCAATATAAAAATAGGTTGTTGCTAATCTCTGAGATACTGGGACACTAAGCAGAGGAGAGAGCCCCACTCTGACCAGTGATGCAGCGCGACTGTCTGCAGGAAGTTTCACCGGGTTTATCTTTGCGATGTGTTCCTGTCAGAATGTAGATCAACCTTAACGAAAAAGCACTGGCTTTCTCACAGTGCTGAGAATTTCCATAAAGTTTGTTTTAAAGGGGTGATATGTTTGGATGGGGATAGTAATGTAGCAGTTTGGGGGAAAATAAAAGGTCTGTTGCTGAATGTCTTGTCTTTTGCTCTGTTCTCGTTACTGAAATTCTATCTTTCAGACCTGGAACACTCTGAGGAAAAAAAAAAAAACCAAACTTTAAAGGACCTTCCTTATGACATTTGCTTTGTTGCATCAGGATTTCATTCCAAAAAAAGAATCTAGTCCATTTATAAACATACCTACCTGCTCTGTATAAACTGATTGTCAATTTACAGTCCTTAGAGATGAGGAAAATGAGTGAAAAAAGATCAAGGACAAATGGGCATTTTGGGAGGGTAGAAATCCTCCTGGGATGCAACATCTTGATCTGCAGCACTTGGTACTTGAATTGTTTCCTTCCAGGGGCAGCCGGAAAGCATCCAGGCTCCTGACAGGGCACAGACCTGTAAAGAAATAATCAGTGGAGACAGGGAGATAAATAATCACTTCCTCTTTGGGGTGAGAAGGGTGATTTAGTGAAGCATCACCTCTAACACTTAGGTGCACCCATTGGTGCACCAGTAGTCCCTGTGGCTCGGTGGTTGGGTGCTGGAGCAGAGCCAGAGCTGGTGGCAGGTGCCTCGGATTCCTCCTGAGCAGGGTAGGATGCCTCAGTCAGCCCTTATGGCCCACAGCTGGCTGAGGGGTGTGCTCCAACATCCTCCCTCGGGGCTGCAGCACGGTGTCTGGCTTGCTCCTCACCTACACACCTTGTTCCTGGCTTGAAGGTAGGCCTCTTTATCTGACTTCTTAAAAAGTGAGTTGGGGCAGTATTATAGAATGAGGAGGTGGTTGTACGTGGCTTTTAGTTGTCTGATACTCAAAATGTTTATCTAGGGAGAGTTGGGCCTGGGCAGTTCTTTGGTGCCTAGAGCGGGATTTGCGTCTTCTTTTTGGGCAGTCCCCTGGTCTCTGTGGCCACGCAGGACGGTGTGTCTTGGCGTCTTGCTTTTGCTGCACGTCCGTGGTTTTGTTGTGATGGATAAAAACTGGCATTGCAATAACTTATTTGAAAGGGAGTAGTATTTTTTTTTTTTTTTTTTAGGTGCTTCACTCTTTCAGTTTGGCCTAACAAGTGCAGCAGGCCCATCAGGGATGGTGAGAAGAAAATGGCTTCTCCTCCCTCTGCACTTTTGAGCTTGGGCATGACTTAGGGAGCAAGGGTTGGAGCCCTCCTGAGACCAGGAGCTCCAGGACTGCAGAAGGTGTTTGAGGAACATTAGAGAAAAAGAAAGAGGGAGAAATTTTCAGGGTTGTGCCAGAGGGTTCACACATACGTGAAAACAAACAGGAGTGTTTCTATTGCTGCCTGAACTGTTCCCCCTCCCCTGGCATCTGGTATTGGATGTGATTGCTGCAAGCTGATAGTAGGAATTGCTGTCACAAAATGGTTGCAGTGAAAATATTTTTTCTTCAGAGAATAAGATTCCTTTAAAACAAGGAGCAAGGACCTACTATGAGCTTAAAAAGGGCCTGAAATGGAGGGCCTGGAGTTTAGGGGCTGGTAGCAACCTGGCAGCTATGGCTTAATAACCTGCTCACCAGCTGAGTGGTGGTTACTGCCTGTGTCCTCCTGGCCCAGGGGGCTGAAGCCATTTGAAGGAGGGTGGGTGTTTTGCTGTGCAGCTGCAGCCACTTCAGGCTGAGGATGGGGCAGTTCTGATGCCTCTGTGAATTTACTGGTTTAGAGCTTGCTGGTTTGTAAGATTCCATGTCAGGTCCTGCTTATGGAGTTCGACCCAGTTTGATTTTTCTGAACGCCCATGGAAAAGGGGAAAACACCTGGAAGTTGACCTTTGATGTTCCAGGAGCCAGGCAGCATTGTCAGATATTTAGCTGTGTTGCCAGCTTGTGGTTAGTGGGCTGTGGGTACAGATGTGATCCTGGCCTCCATTCCCATGTGGCCATGGTGGGAAGCCTGTGGGCAGGAGCAGGCACCTGCCAAATGGCTGCATTGCTGTAGCTGGGGTCACAGGCATCCCCCTAGTACAGCCCTAAACTGTGTAGCGTGAAGGTCACTGCCTCAGCATTTACTTAGATCTATGTTTTCAAGGAAAGTCACCTTTTAACGATTGCAATGAAGCATGGACCTAAAGGAAAGAATTGGGAATTGGAAACAGTTTTAACATATGGTGTAACTGGATTGAAAAGACTGATTTGATTTAATTTATTGTTAATCTGTTATTGGTTATAGTGTCAGCAAATACAGAAATATTACAGGATAACTGTCTGTGGAAAAAATAAATGGAGAGTGTAATATTATTTATTCCCCCCCCACCAAGAACTGAGGGGAAATTAAGTTTGTATTTGAAGTTCTGCTTTCGAAATGCTTTACACATAACCGGCTTTACCAAAATGGAACGGTGAATTCATAGCTTGGAAGTTTCTAAAAATGTCTCTGCCAAATGTGTGTAGCTGCTATCACATGCCAAGTGGTCCAGAGCAAGCCCAGCAAGTCAGGCTGGAATCTTTGGGGGCTGAGAATATCCAGGGGGCATGTGCATGCTTGTCTGCAAATATGTGGGGCTCTTCTTTGGAAGCAGGGGGGAATCAGCTTAAAATGGCTTCACCTCCTATTTGTAATGGTGTGATTTTACTGGAAGAGAAATCTTGAGCAAATATTTTAGCAAGATGCGGCACCCTTGGGATTATTTATTGCTGTGAAGTGCACCAAGCCCTTGATGTAATTGGTGCCCGAGTGCTCACTGTGTTTCTGTCCTTAAAGGTGAGATAAGCGTTCAGCTCAGCAGCAGGTCCTGTGTACCACAACCAAACGCTCTCTGTGCTTCCAGAGCAGAGTGGCAGCCACTGTATGGGTCAGTCCTGATGCTCTGCAGTATAAATGCCAAGTATCCCCCAGTGAATCTTTTCTAATCGCTGAAAGATTGATGCAGCTCTTTCTCTGAGGGTAGTTGGTAAGAACAGGAACCTTGCTTCAATATTTAGCCCTATTAATAGGGCTGGAAATTTTCTCTGCTGCTGTTCAGTTTCCCTGGTTATCTGTACTTGTCAGAGTCACAGACCAGTTGAGGTTGGGCAGGGAACTCTGGAGGTCACCTGGCCTTAAACCCCTGCTCAAGCAGAGTCACCTAGAGCTGTTGCCCAGGACTCTGTCCAGACAGCTTTTGAGTGTCTCCAAGGATGGAGACTCCACAACCTACCTGGGCAGCCTGATCCAGAGCTTGGTCATCCCCACAGTAAGAACATGTTTCATGATGTTCAGAGGGAACGTTCTCTGTTTCAGCGTGTGCCCATGGCCCCTGATCCTGTCACTGGGCACTCCTGGAAAAAGCCTGGCTCCCTCCTCTATGCACCTTCCCTTCGGGTATTTATAGAAATGGCTAAGAATCCCCTTCTTGCCTTCTTTTCCCTGGGCTTAACAGTCCCAGCTCTTCGCCCCTACTCAGTCCTTATTTGTACGTTTAGGTATGGTACTTCTACATTAGTTGATAAATAATTTCAACTTGAGAGAATTGGAAAGAGCTTGTATTCATACTTCAAATTTTTGTACAAGATGTAGTCATCTAATGCAGCAGTTGATGGTATCATTGAATATTGCTCAGTCACATTACATATCAAGGTATGCTTGTTAGGGAATAATGGGATCAGTTGATAATGTCATCTTTCCAAGATTTGATGGCTGCAGGATTTGTCACTTGCCTATAGAGAAACAAGAAGGTCAGCTCTGAACATGTGATGTTCAGTTAAAGTCAAACTTCTCATCTTTCTCTGCTGTGTGTTGCATAGCTTAAAGCTTGGTAGGAGGAAAAAAAAAAAAATCTAGTGCTTCCTGAAAACAAATCTCAAATCACATACTACTTATACAACATGAATTTAATGATAACTAGCTACTGTGGTATCTGGAGCAGTATTATCTGTATCTTTCCAGTTGCCCAGTGTACTGTGAATGTTCATGCATCAAATATTAACTGAATAAACACTTCCCAAGCTGTCAGTCAAGTAAGGATTACCCATTCCTGAAAATTTATGTTCTTCTGGTCACAGGCTGTGCTGGGATCTTTGACTCGTGGACTAACTGTAACTGGGAGTCACATAACCAGTTGTTATGCCATGGGCTCTCTCTGCATCTGCTCCATTGTGCTGCTGGGTTTTCGGCTGTAGAAAATGCATCCAGGGGCCCTTGCATCATCCTACCACTATCTAAAGCTGTTTGTGAACTAGCTTAATGCAGGTCCCCACAGCTGACTGTGGACTTGTTCAGGCTGAGACTGTTACACTGAATAAACTAAACTTTATTTATTATCCGCTTGCTTATATAAAATGGTACAAAGGGGGTTTGGGCTGCTCTGTGCAACAAAGCAGATGACAGTCCCACTGGGCTGAGGTTTTAGTTTTCTCACAGGATCAAGCGGCGGAAGAGCTTGTGACAATTTCTTTGGGTGATGGTGGGAGAGGTGCTCTGGATGTGCTGGTGCAGTGTAACTTTGTCTTGAAGATTTGATACTCTTCTACATAAAGAGAGAGCTGCAGTCTGTCTGAGGAAGGGACTGGGAATCTCTGATGACTTAATTGGGTTTAGGGCCTGGCCTAAGTGGTGTACACTGAGATCTCCACTCAAGTTACCAGAGACACAGCACGTGTGGTTAATATTAAAGACCTTTGCTCTCTATAATTATTCACACTTCTGCGAAGTCACTGGAAAATGTTATCTGGTTGTGTCTGCGTGTCTCCATGTAAATGTGCTTGCTTAAGGGCAGCAAAGCCAGCACTAATTTCCCAGGCTAAAGTACCTCCTCTGCTATGAACTTGGGCTGCTGGTCCCACCAGTGTGAGCAATATGTGGAGTAAACTCTCAGCTTCTGGCACCATGTGATCATGAAAAGTATAAAATTCTACCCAGGCAGATATATCGTCTTCACAGTAGCAAGCAAATGTGTTAAATGTGAACCCTATGGAATGCTTCATAAAAAAGAAGCTTATTTTATTTGCTGCTGGTACAAGGCTTGCTTTTAATGTCATGATTTTAAGCCAATCCGAAGTGTTGAGTGCTTAAACCGTAACCTTGGAGCATTTGTGCCTGCTGGTTACTCTTTGTCTAGTTATTCCCACTTACTTCACGTGAGCAGGAAGGGCCCAGCCTGGCCTTCCTGGGCTTGCGTCGTGTTGAGGAAAACACCATGGTTCCAGTGTGGACCTCAGCTACTACTGGAAAGCAAGAGCCACAGTAATCATGGCAGTTCATCTGCCTCAAAGTGATGTCTCGGGTGCTAAACTGATGGATGAACCACGAGGTTTGTGCAGCCACACGAAGTCATTAAAAATAATTTGATAGGAGTTGTGAGAAGCAATTCTTGCGAAGGTCCCTCCTTGGGGTGCTGTGACATCTCGCCATACCTCAGACCACCGCAGTCTCTCACTTCCACTTGGGCTTCCTTTTATTTTTAACCTCGCAATGTGAGACTGATCAGATGTTATCGCTCCTGACCTTTGTCTCCTGCTGCAACATCAGAGCTGACTCGCGTATCCCACTTATCTCCTGCTGTTAGAGGCTGCCAGGCGGGGTTGTGGGCTGCGCCATGCGCTGCGGAGCGCTTTGCCCTGTGCTTGGTGTCAGTGGCTGCATGAAAGGAAAATGCCACTCGGCTGCTCTGAGCCTGGCCTGGTGATAATGCTGCGTGCGTCCCTCTGGTCCCACGATAAGCTCCCAAAGGGCAGGCAGGGAGAACGTCTCCTTGGGGATCAGCGCACACCAGGCCCTATAGATAGAACCACATATATATAGAACAACATGAAAGCTTTTTGCTTTCTTCTTTTCAACAGCATGATGGCGAAGTATCACATCCAGGGACGCTTTTGGACCTGACCCCTCCAGGGGTCTGGTCTTGTTGTACCCACAACTCTTTCTGTTTGTATCGTCCCAACAGGAATAGAGATTTGAAACCAAAACCCACCCAGGCTGCAAAGTGTTATTTCATGGTTCCCAGAAATGCACAAAGACCAGGGAGGGGTTGATCAGTTTCCATTTATCTTCAAAATGGACAGCAGGACAAATTTTTCCTGTTTGGGTTATTGGCTTTTTGTAGGTGTCACCCCACTACCAAACAGTTATTGCTGCTGCTCATGGGAGATAACTCTGTCAGTGGCATCTAGGTGCTGACATTATGGCTAGTTAGTCTGAATGAAGATAAGATTTTTCTATATTGAGTATGTCTATTGATCCATTTGGCCTCCTGTCCTGTGTCTGATAATAGCAAATACTTGACGTTTCCAAGAGAAGCGAGCTTCCTCTTGTTCTGCATATTGTTACATATATAGTGTGTATATAAATGATCTACTATATGTGTATCAATACTGTGTATATTGGTTTAAACCATGAAGAATTCCTTTCTGAGACATTTTTAAAAGAATGCTGCTTTTGCTTCTTTTCATTTGGATATAAAATTGCATATGCTGCTAAGGATCATAAAGTTATTCCCATTTGTTTAAATGTCAGAGATGATATTTGAAAATAGCTGAAGCAAAAATGCAAGCAGCTTAATGTCAGAAACTTGCAGCTTTCACTGACTGGTTTGTGCCAGTTATTCAAAACCAACCAGCCAAAAAAAAAAGGGGGGGGAAACCAAATTATCTTTAGATTTTTTTAAAATGGCCTTGTCTTTGCATCAGTGTCTCTGGTAATTGCAGACTTTGAACTAAACTTAATGGTAAATAACTTTGTGGAAAATAGGGTAATATTAATGCTGAAAGACAACGAGTGGGAAATTACATTCTCAATGCCGCAAGTTAATTAATTTCTGTAAAGGTCTGGGTGGATGTTTAGGCTTGCAGATTTCAACAAGAGCTGCTGGTCTTATCACCCTGTCAAAAAGACATTACATTATGTGTCTGTTAGAGGATTCCAGAACAGATAGTGAGCTTTGGAAGGGAAGCTGCCAGTTAGAACAACATAACGCCTGGAACAACAAGCAGTAAATACAGAATCCTCCTCTCCAAAAGAAAAAACTTTTCTGTTCAGTACTAAACTCTAGATGAAGACTTTGCTTCTGCCTCTGTCAAGAGGGCGGTAGAAGCAGAGCTATTTTTGTGGATGAAAGCCAAAAGATACTAGCAGTCCTTTTTGCCCTCGCCCACAGTGCTTAGGGCACTGGATTTAGTGTCGTAGAAATAACCACACATGTATTGTTAGTTACCGTTTCCGAATCTTATTCCTGTGAGGTACCTTGTCTGTCACACTGCGGGAGATGAAGTTCCCCTGAGTGAGCAAAGTCACAGGGGCCCTCGCATGGTTCAGACACAGCTCAGAGGTGCTGCAGCTTCTCTAGAAACGTGTTTATCAGACCCAGATGCTGCTGGTGACACGTGACATTTTCTTTGCCTGTGTGCACTAGGGTGCAAGATGTGACGTTTATATTCAAGATCAATTATTTTTAACTGAAGAATGATAGCCCTGCGTCTGAATTATCTTGGGGCTTAATTCACGTCAGTTAAACCTTTTCAAAGGCTTATTAAAATTCCTTAAGTGTGTCCAACTTATCAGCAGTTGAGTGTCAATGGCATTATACAAATGTTGCTATTGGAAATAACTGTTAAGTATCGTTTGACTATATTATTCTCGTATGTATATATTACGCCTGTGACTATTAATACTACTTAGTACTTACATGTCTCCTTTCATCTGGTGATCATAAGGCATTGCCCAGGGAGGCAAGTACCATTCTCCCCTTTCTAAATAAGGGAAAACTGTCATGTCCAGTGGCTGTGTCTCATGCTTGAGTTTAACATCTTCCACTGAATCCTGCCAGGCCCAGCTCTTGGTCTGCCCTGTCAGTTTCTACCAGGACTTCATTTATTTCTGCTGCTGTAGCACCTAAACCTTTCACTCTGGCACCCAGGCAGTGCTGTCTTCTGTGTGGGCAAACACAGGGCACCCGCGATGCTGGAATATGGGTAGATTGCTGTGTAGATCAATACAGACTGACAGATGCGAGGAAGGGAGGAGGTGATGCTGGGCTGGGCAGAAGACAGTGGCGGCGTTGCAGAGCCATTGTGGAGCAAAGGGAACTTGAGAGGAGCAAGGAATGTCTTTTGGAGAGGAAAAGGTTTTGTGGCTCTTTCTGATGAGTGTTCCCGTGCTGGCAGGAAATCTGGGAAAATCTGATCACTGAGTCTGGCATTAATATCTTGATGCTGTGAGAGAGGATGAAAAGGGGAGGAACAGTCTCTGAAGAGCTGTGAATGTCACTAGCTCTGTGCTCCTGTGCTAATCCCCAGCAATGGCGAGGGAGGAAAAATCCTGGTTGATGAATAAAGATGCTGCCTGTCCTGGCATGCAATATGGCTGCAGGAGGTTGGGATGGGGTGTTTGTTCTGTGTGTGTGTATGAATATCCAATCAGAAACACTTGGCATTAGGTTGCAAGTGTTCTTATGCATTTTGGTTTTCTCTTTTCTTCACCACCCCCCCCTTCAGTGTAAATATATAGTTCCTACCTGTCTCGGGGAGTGGTCAAGATTTAGGTTTCATACATGCTTTTATTTACCGCACTCTGAGGTTCTGTATGGTGAATGCATTTTGATGAACTGATCATTTATTCCAGAAACCACTAGGTAGCACTGTGAAATAAAGTTCTGCTGAGCCCCGCACCATTTCACTGCTTCCCTGCCCAGCTGTGCCCCAGAACAAAGACACTGCAAATTCCAGCATGTTTGAACTCACTGTGGATAAAGGTAGCAGGGTAGGTTTAAAACTTTCTCCAGTATTGTGTCCACAGTCACGTGTGGGAGAAACCAGCCATGACACAAATATTCCTATGTGTGTTCCTAGATGGTTTGGGCACTATTCAGCGAAATACTCCAGCATGTACCTACCCTACCCTAGGTGTGCGAGCTGCCTGCTTGTGCTGATGAGGCAAACCAGAGGCTCACACAGATGAAAGCCCCACTTTGGAAGCACAAATATGTTTTATTCTACTTAAAAGCGACCGCAAGCACTGAAACTCTCCAGCAGAGATGCTACAAACCTTTCTAAAATTAATCTTTGTGCTTTGATGGTGACAGCTGCGTGTGATAGCGGAGGTGTGCTGTACTCAGATTTATTGCACGTGATTCTCATAATAAGCATTTCACTCATAAAAGACTTTATTGGAATACAGTTTTATAATTTATATAGAGAAATGATGAATGGAGTCATTAATTTCAGTTCAATAATTAATTATTTTCAGTTAAACTCTTGAGTTTCTTCTATCTTGATAGGATTTATTCATTCCTATGAGATCCATTTTAGTTCTAATTTTTGTTGGAATATCCTACAAAAGAAAAATACCTTGTTTTGATTTAATACGTTAAGGATTATTCTTCCAGAGGAATAAAGCCACATAAAAATTGGGGTTTGATTATTAGCTCGTTCTTATTAAAATTGCTTTAGTTAGATCAGAAAAATACTTGGGTTCTTAATCCCAAAATTGCTTCAAAAATAAAATTGGCAACTCGTCTATTTTACATGTTGCGCTTCAACGAGATATTAAGTTAACTTTCTGCATTTTGTTTAACTTGACTCCATATGGTCAACTGTATAACAGTCTAACTGTGGAGCAGCTGATGCAGGTTTATATTTAAATACCCAGCAGCTAACTGTAATGTGTGTGACTGCAGCAGCACCATATCACTGCTTTTTAAAATTAGCCCTTGGTCGGGCTGCTGCAGGGAGAGGAGACATGATAAAGGGATTGAGCATCACACTCTGCAATAACTGCCAGGCTTAAATGCCTGAGTTCCAGAAACCCTGAGCCACCACCACTGCCGGAAAGGTCCACGTGGTCGCTGGCTTCAGGGATCACGGTGTGCAACACTGGTCATTGTCAAATGCTTTAGAGAACTTCAGCATTAGCTGAGGAGCTGGAAATTAGGACAAGGAGATTATTTATTTTTTAAGTAACTGCTCTGGCTGTACCTAATGGAATGGGTTTTTTCTGTCTGAAAAATCAGGCAGTTGAACCAGATGATCATTGTAGGTCCTTTCCAGCTGAACCATTCTAAAATAATAATGGTCACAAAAGCATTTTTTGAGCTGGGTGTAATTCACAGCTGTCGGGGAAATGCAAGGAAAGTGCTGAACAAAAAGGGCAAACTGTTTGTACTAAAGGCTGTCTCTTGTCTAGTGCGAGCGAAAGACAGCCCAGTTTAAGCTGAAACAAATGTCCTTATTTTGCCCTGACAAAGGCAAAATTGCTTGATGTTTGCACCTTTTTATAGGTTTGCCCACCCTGGCTTACAGCAAAATAACATTGTGGCATCACCTGTTGCTCTAACGGTGTCTGTTAACACGTATTAGACGGTCGCTTTACCTTATCTGGTTACTTCTGCAACATCTGCAAACAAGTCATGTGGTATTTTCATCCCCCTGAGGATTTATGGTGACCTCTTGGGGACCTTAATCATTGGATCAATACATTTCTGACACCTGTAGATCAACATAAACTTGACCCCTGGTCTTGACAAATCTATCACCACACTGCCCCTTCTTTTTTCTTTTTTCTCTCTCTCTCTTTTTTTTTTTTTTTTTTTTTTTTTTTTTTTTTTTTTTTTTCGACAGTTCCCCCTCCGGGGGGGGATGGGTGGT
>JAAGNO010020379.1:0-13590 GCA_033439905.1 Ceryle rudis
CCCTTTTCCCCTGAGGTCTTCAAGTTTAATAAATGACAATAGTGCCAGCAGAACCCATTCATATCACGCCAATTTTAAGTATTTATTATTGCTTCTCTTTGGACATACAGAAACAGACCCAAGTAACTGGGCTAAGTTAACCTTTTCCCTGGGGACACCTTGCACCTCTGTTTTGCTGTGTTCTTATCAGTGGGCTAGACTTCTTCTGCATACCCCCTCTCAACTCCTGACAAGCTCCTACGCTCAGACATCATTGGGAAGATGCCCAGAGCTCATGCCAATCCCAACACTTTGCTCAGTCCAGCTAAACTGCTTGCAATTTCTCTTATATGAATTCTATGCCATGGGAGGACTCAAGGTCACCACCTTGTAGATCAAGGTGATTTAGCTTCCTCATTTCTCATTTAGTTACCCTTCTGTCTTGCCTGCCTGTATCTGAAGCTTTCTGATAAAAATTGTCATGCACACAAGCAGCATCCAAATATTTCCAGCTGCTCTGCACACCAGCCTGACTATTAGAGGGAGACAAACTTAGCAGGTGGTTGGGACTCACTGTCTGGCTGTACTCCAGCCTACCTGCTCACTTGCTTTCTCTCATTTACTCCTCACTGAAATACAGCAGCTTGCCTCCTGTCCTTATACCCCTCTGCTATAACAGTATCTGGACAGTTCAGTCTCTAGTATGTTCTTTCTCTCCATCCTCCGTGGTTAAGGAAGTGTGTGCCAGGTGCTACACAGATATCAGGAGACACTTTCTGCTCTAAAGAGGCTCTGCTTTTATTTTGTGCAATCCCAGCTGCCATACATATCCTGACAGTAAGTTTCCTGAAGGTACACTAAGTCTCCCCAGTTTGGTCCTTCATACAGAAGGGGTCAACACAACAGATGCTTCTGAGAAGTGACTTCATCAGCAAGCGTGGTCCAAATCTGTGTGCAGACGCCTGTCTGCCAGTTACCAGTGGAATGCTGGAGCATCCGGATCCAAGCAGCCTGCAGGGTGTCACCTCCTGTCACCGGCTGTTTCATTTTGGTGGGTAACTTATATTTAGTCTTTAGTAGGTGATGTTATGAAAGGAGATGGAACAAGGAAAGATGTGGCAGAGAAAATAGATCACGTCATTCCAATTAAAAAAATGTATTCGCCCTGACAGTTTCAGTTGTGCTTTTATTTATGATAGAGTTATTTTATTTTATTTTATTTTAAATACAGTGCTTGACAGACAAATAGCAGCTTTCCATTATAGTACTACAAAGTGAAACTATGACTACTCATTTCATGGAGTAAAGGTAACGCTTATTATTCTCTTTTAGCCAGTGCTTTTACAGGAACACTAGAATAAGAAGAGCCCCTTGCCTAAAAGCAAGGTCTAGGGCTATTGTTGAGAATTCGCAGCTGCCTGGCTAGCATCTTAGCAGCACAAGCCATTAGCTGCTGTCATCTTTATCATTTATTTGGAAAAAACTACTGCATTATTTGATTTTTCATTACTTTCCTCTCAGGTTGTCATCTGGCCTTTCTTTTTAAATACCACATG
The DNA here is from genome assembly GCA_033439905.1 of Ceryle rudis. Lineage (NCBI taxonomy): Eukaryota > Metazoa > Chordata > Aves > Coraciiformes > Cerylidae > Ceryle > Ceryle rudis. The sequence goes on from JAAGNO010020379.1 coordinate 1,536, forward strand.
CTGTAACCTCCCTCCCCTTATAACCAGGGTGAGTTAGAAGCCCTTGCTACCTCTCATCCTTGAGCTGAAAAAGCAGAGGAGACAGGTTTAATACTAGATTAGTTACAATAGATATCTTCAGTTTTTAAAGACAGAAAGCACCAAATAATTAAATAATGTTGTTTGCAGGTGGCATGGAGAATCCTTGCAAAGAGTCCCCCCTGCAACAACTCCTTTACTGCCTCAAGCAAATTCCTTAAGGGTACCCTGTTAACCAATCAGACAGTGTTTATTAATTACATCTGCTGTGTCTGACAAATACAGCTAAGCCCTCACAGAAATGACTGAGAAGCAGGCTTGGGTTGAGGTAGATCACTGTATGCCTACTTGGGAAGCAGGAAGTGGAAGTGAAGATCACCAGAGAAGGTCACTCTTCCTATGGATCACTGTGGTAAAGTAGGACTTAAGAAAAAACACTGAGAGGTGTGTACCTGAGTACTTCCAGATTACTTACTCTAGATATTGCCTCAGGTTACATAGAGACTTCATTGCAGAGCAGAGGGATAAATTTTGCACCCATTAAGCTTAGTTTGTTCAGATGAAATACAGCTTCTGCACTGTCTGTATGGAAAAATTGAAGGCAAATGTGCTGGTGCTTCCCTGCCACTCCCCAAATGAGCCCCTTTGAGTTTTGGGGGTCCAGATTCCCTGCACTTGTAGAGCTGACTTGACAATGTTGCTCTCTCCTGGGCATCCTCATATTCTGTTATGGATAATTTAATTAAATTATAATTTAAATGGATGATTTAATTAGTGAGCTTTATAGTCTTCAGTGCTCACTCTCACTTTCCATGTTTTGTGAAGTTAGTCCTTTTTAATGAAGCTCCCTATATTAGCTATTGCATTGCACAGGTTATTCTGGACAATTCCAGTCTGGACCAACAAAACCAACTGTGGGTTGGGGTTTGTTTTGTTTTGGTGTCCGTGTCTTCCCCCCCCTCCCATTTACTGTTCCTTCTCTGCTGGCCCATTTGGTTTTGAGGAGACACACACAGAATCTTGCAAAAGCTTGACACTGTGTTCATGACTTGCTCTGTCCAGAGGCAGTCAGATAATGAGTAAGGATAAATACATGTGAAATCCATAACCAGTTTGTACCTTTCCCACTGTGCCATCAACTGTAGATAATACAGGCTGATTAACACACTGGGAGTATATCCCACTGTTCTGAAGTGCCGGGGGTGGGGGAATGGGAGTAGATTATTTTGTTCAGTTCTGTATTTTCAGAGATGTTTGGGTTCCTAGTATATGGCTTTTTAGATGAGTATGGGGGAAGGAAATGCAAGTAGGTTATTTTGTCCGGCTCTGTATTTTCAGAGATGTTTGGGTTCCTAATATATGGCTTTTTATATGAGTGTGGGGGAAGGAACTGTAAGTAGGTTATTTTGTCCGTTTCTGCATTTTCAGAGATGTTTGGGTTTCTAATATATAGCCTCATATATAAGAGTGAAGCATTAATTTTTTATTTTTTTTTTTTTTTTTTTTTACTATGTAGCTGCAGCTTTTTAGCAACAGTATTTCCCTGTTAACCCTCACTATGTTTCTAGTGCTGGACAATCATTTACAGAGATTAGTGGTGTTTTCTATATGTGGAGTCAGACAGTGCCCGAGGGGTGCAGCCTAAAAGGCAGGTTATCCTTGTAGGAAATGCAACCAGCCGTTTGCACTTCCCTCTGCATTAAGTACACACCAGAAAGGTCAATAAATGGCTGGCAGGGGACCCTTCAGATAGGATGGCAGCACAGGGCTTGGCTGTGGATCATCCCCTTTGGAGCGTTTCTGCTGGCATCCACCTTGCATGAGCACTTTGTTCACATTTCTACCACAGGACAACACACCTTGCCATGCCGATAAGGCACCTCTTTTGAGACCTCTTGCTTGCTCTGGATAGTCTTGCATGGAGGCGTCAGCTCCTATTGTGGTTAATGTGCGTATCAGGAGTGCTGTGATATTTGCTCTGCGCCCAGGATGGGAGCTCTTCTAGCTTCCCTCACCTGCTTCACACAGAGATACACACACTTCAAGCTGTCCAGTATATCTCAAGAGAGCAGAAAGTATTTGCTAAAAATATTTATGCAGAAATTATTTATGGCCACAGCAACCCTGTGGCAGCCATTACACAACGCTGCACAAAGAAGCCCTTATCTGGAGGAGCACACAGCCAGTTTTACAGCCCACAAGTTACCAAGAGGAAATCCTATTGACTTTTTGATCAAATCTTAGGAATTTGAGGCTTGGACATTCAATTTAGTTGTCAAAACTTGTCAAGCAGACTCTGCCAAGCTGCTTTCTCATGACTTCCAATTCAAAGGGGGCTCTGAGAGAGAGGAATGCTGCATCTCTTCAAGGCATGATACCTTTCTCCCAAAAGGCTGAAGGTAGGCAAAGCAGGACTCTGTAGATGGAATTTAGTTCAAGATTAAAATTATTTTCTCTCTCTACATGTTGCAAAAAGCATCACAGTAGCTTATGGAAGAGGCAGGAGACTTACCCTTTGGCTGGCACTGGGCACCGGGCACCTACCCGCAGGGCTGGGCACAGAAATCATGTCTGGCTCACAAACGCTCTCAACTCCTAAACTGCATACCTAGCCTAGGTGGCTTTTGGTGTAAACTCTAGTATAGGTATGGGGAGTTTATAAAATCCCTATATTAAAAAAAAACCAAAACAAAAACCCAAACAAAAACCAAAACAAACAAAATACCCCACCAAATTACTCAAAGTTCAGTGCAAGGGAGACCAGCCTTTTGTTCCAGCCACTTTCATATAGCTTTTTTGATTACATTTATGATCTGCAGTGGCCTCATGGGTGCTGTTCTTTAAAGGTCTGTATTAAAACTTCCAGCCTCACATATTATGGTGAGGATGTGAGAAATGAATTTACGCAGATAGGAAAGCAGAAGATACTCTTGATGTAATGACACCGGTGGGATGCAAATACACTAGAGGAATGACAGGAATATTAGCAGTTCCCTGCCCAGCTGCTCAGTACCAGTGCCCACGAATTAGACCTTAATTCATCAGTTTATGAGATGGCAGAGGAGAAAAAGCCTTGAAAGTCTCAAGCTAGGATCACACACATCAGTTTCCCCTTCTCCATCAGGTCACTCACCTTCTCAAGGATTTTAGATTGGTTTGACAGACTTGTGTTCATCAAATCCCTGGTGACAGGTCTTTATCATTTCACTATCCATTTGGTACTAATGATGAGATGCTCAGTAATCACTCACATGTCCTGGCTCCTGGAAAGGCTAATCCCCAGAGCCCCTCTCTGCCCTCGTTTTAAGGTAAGTATTACACTTGCCCTTTTTCACCCCTTTGGGACCTTTGCTGCCGGCTTTGCCTTCTCAAATGCAATCACTAATGGTTCAGAGCTTTAGTTCAGCTAATTCTTTAAGCATTTAAAGGGGAATTTCAGCAGTCCTCACCAGCTTGAATACATGGGGTTTTTTTCAAGTCTGGGTATTTCTTTAAATCATTCTTCCACTATGTTCCTTCAAAGTAACCTGTTCCCTAAATACACCTAACCATCTTAATTGCTTGGTTAGAATTTGTGAAAAATAGAACAACATTAATTTTGACTACTTCAGCTTAGAATTTTTTTTTCTTTCCCTGTTTGCTCTTTTTCTCCACTAAGTAATGGACTGGTAGCATCTTTTGTCACAGCCTCTTTCCCTTGCACCCCCACCTCTATTCTAGTGGATGGCTGGGCCAATGCACTACTTTCGCAGGGCTCTTCATAGAAAACAGGGCACAAAGAAACTCTCTGAGATGGAGAATCAGGTGGGATGTACATCCTGATAATACCTGTCTGCTCTTTGAAAAACCTTCACTGGACTGCAGGACTTTCTCAGCAGCACTTGGATGCAATTGGACAATTCTAAAAGGAGCTTGTGCCCTCTTAATGAGCTTGTTAATTTTAGTGTGTTAGGTCTACCTTGGGTAGATCTCAGCAGTGTTCAATCGAACCTGTCTCTGTATGTTATCTGGGTTCCCCAGGTTGAGAACAGCATCCTCAGAGCTCCTGCCAAGGAGAGGGCTTCATGCTGCCTCAGCTGTTTCCAAGCTTATCTCACAGCTCTGGAATGGCCCAGCAATATCCATTTTGCTGCTGAGGATACATCTTTACATGCAGTGGGAAGAAACCAGCTCATTTAGATACATATATGGGAACTCAGAGAAGAACTCCTTCTGATTAACCATTTCTATTTCTTCCTGGCATTTCTGAGTTCTTCTGCTGGGTGGCTATCAGCTGCCACTGTGCAGAAAAGAAATACAAAATTATTTTCTTGATGCTTTTCTACCTCTTGCAGCCGTCAAGAAGAGCTAAGGAACACGATTCATGAAAACAAAATGATTCAGGTCTAGTTTTCCAGGTCTAAATATGTCACGAGCTACTAAGATCAGTAGCAAACTTACGTGCAATAACAAACTAAAACACAAATGACTATCAAACATCTCATGCTGTGGTTTTCCTTCCTGTGAGGCACTTGATTATTATCAGAAGGAGGATCTTGAACACTTGGTTATGGAACAGTCACTCCTATTACTCTAAAGAGTCAAAAAACAAGAAGAAAATTTTGAAAGCCTCAAAAAAAAAATCATTGTTTTAGCCAATCAGTGTTTTCAGGCTGATCTGATTTTGAAAGGACTGTCTGCATTAGTTTATAGTCCTGGGGATGGCAAAGCTAAGCGTGGATAGGCATCCGCGTCGACTGTAGTTGATAGTGAATACAGGTAAACAGAACTCGCCCATATAAGAACAGTCCACGCCTTACGGATACCTTCTGGGTCTATCGTCGTAAAACTGAGCAAGAGCAGGGCCATGTTCCTCCCTTGATGCCATCTAGTGGCTGCTGGGGCCAGGAGCTCTTAGAACAGAATTTGTAGAACCCATTTTTGGGAATTGAGGACTGCAAGTCATAATTCTTGAAGTGATATGAGCCTGCTTCTAATCATCTGGCATTACTCAAGCCAAGGAAGCCATGGCAGAGCCCAGTACAGGTGTGGCTCAGCAGAGTTTGGCCAGCTGGAGCCTAGAAAAACCCAACAGGAAACAATTTATGAAGTGAATTCTGTGTAGAAAAACACAAAAGGAGCATCTTTAGAAAAAACCCAGATGCTTCTGTGAAGCTCTGGGTACCCTGTATGGGTATGGAGCTCACATCCAGACAGCCATCTCAAACAGGGTTATGGACTACATGTCTTTCTTTCTTTCCTCCAAATTCTTCTGCCCTAAGTCCAAGTGATTTAACAATAGAAATCAAACATTTCTCTCCTACTAACAATATCCCACCTGGTGACACTGATCTGCAGAAAATCCTAATTAAGACTGAGTACTTAGGTGTGGTTGTAGGTATTGTAACACCCAAACTAAATGTGTAGAAATGGGCAACTGAGCAAGTCATCTAATGCAGCCTCTCCTCTTTCATTCACTAATTAGTTGGGATGGACTCTGGGTTTTTTTAGTTTGAGGGTTTTTGTTGGTTTTGTGTTTTGTGTATTGTCTTTTTTTCTCTCAGTCTAGTCAGTGGTGTGAGTGAATGGCTTACAGGTTGCCTGGAATATTTCTGCTGATTGATCTATGCACAAAAGCTCAAGATGATTTCTGGGCTTAAGTTTTCCATTAGAATTAATGTATGGTCCCCAATTATTTTTTGTCTAGTGAACGTTAGTACTCAAAGTGCCTTTTGGAATGTTCTGGTCTGAGTATTTGAGAAAATACTTATGTTTACTCATCAAAACATCTAGTTTGAGTTTCTGTAAAATAGATAATTTACGTTTAAAAACACAAAGATATTTTTTCATCACATAAACAAAACCCTATTTTTCTGACCACAGGATTTGACTTTATGAGAGTTTACAAATAGAAATTTAATTTCTTTTAATTTCTGTGATGAAAAGGAATCTAACTTCATTTATTTTTTTGGATTATCTTGGATTGGGGCAAAAGTCTAATTTAGCAAAGTCAGACTATCATTTTCAGAATCTAAAATATTAGTATTTATTCTTCAGTTTAAAGGAAAAATAGTTTTCTGTGCTGTGTTTTCAGAGTTTGCTTGCCATACAGCTCAGCAATTGGAAGGATCTAGATATCTACTCTAATCCTTCTCTTCCTTTGCTGCTGTTTCAACAAAGATCAGTGTTATTATTTTTCCAGCTAAGAGCTCTTTTAATAGTCACTTACACAGACCATAGATCACAAAGTCTATGGCCCCATAGATCACAAAATATGAGCTCATGTTCTGATGAACTGTCAATTGTTTCCAAAGAGTTTGTAGGCAATACGGCTTTGGAAAGGAATGTGGAGCAACTATTTTTGCTTCCATTATTCATCCATTCCCTTTTTTCCCCCAAATAGCCTCTTTTCAGTTCCAAGGCATGTGCAGACTAGAAATAGCATCAGCCCTGGGGGATTTTCCTTTATAATTCACTTGGACATTCATTCCCCAATTTAGGGTGACTGTTCTCAACTTTTCAGAATAGCATCTCCTTCCTTGGCTCCATCCTGCATGCCTCCCAGACAGGGGTGAGCAGGCTGCCTCGGGAGAGGGATAGTCTCAATTAGGCCAAGCAAAGTCAGAACAGCCCCACTGATTGTCTGTCAGCTGGCAGATGTAGCAAGACCTGATTTTTATTAATTGGAATAGATGGTGCAAAATTCCCTGTTCTATGCTTAATAGTCACTAGAGGGCAAAGCAGGTCTCCATAAGGCAATCCTGCAGCCCAAAGGCAGGCTACCTGGCTCTTGCCTTTGGCTCATGAGGCTCTGCTCTGAGGTCCTGTCTGCAGGGGTAGAGCTGGACAGTCCCAGCCTGACTCCTGGCTTACCTGGATTAGAAAGTACTCAAGTTTGCCTAGAGACAGCAATTCTCATGTGTTACTGGTTTTGGGATGCAGTGTTGTCTTTGTAGTCCAGAGTCCATCCAGTCATGCATCTTGCTACTAGGAGATGCCAAGGGAAAAATATGTTGAGCTGTTTTCCCCAGAATATATCCTTCAAGCCAACTGGGGCTCAGATAATTCTGGATGCAGAGCTCAGACCTTTGTAGATAACATGTGCTTTTCTTTTTTACTTTCTCATTGCTTTTTGCATGCCAGTAGCCCTTAGGGATCTACCGTGCTCTTGCACAGAAGGCCCAGAGTTTACCTGGGCATTGTGTGAAAAAGAGTACCTCCTTTTGTCTCTCGTGAACACTCTGTTTGCCTCATACCATACCCTGCTATGTTGATATTAGAGGCAGCAATCTGAAGCCATTTTTTCATCCTCAGCAAACTCAATCATGAGATAAATTAGCTCTGCCATGTTATTGCCTATTAGTTTTTAATCTTCTGGGGTGAAAATCCCTGCTGTAGTCAGTGGTTTGGACATTCATTGAGTTATCCTGCATAGTAGATCAGGAACTATCCCTTGAAGTCAGTGTGAAGCTAAATGAAGAATAGCTGACTGAGAAGGCAGAGGCAGAGTGAAACTTAGAGATGACAACTTCAGTGTAACAAAACATTTTTTTCTTGGCATGGCTGCATCCTCAATATATTGAGAAAACCCACCTAAGCCAGGATAATCAAAGGTGCCAATGAAACTTTGAGTATCTCGTATGTAGGGGTAAAATCTATTGATACTGTCCCAAGAGGAAGCGATTTTTCATGTTGGTGTGCAGAAAATGTCTTTGGAGAGTATTTATGCAGCAAGAAGTCCTGACTCTTTAAACCTGAGACTTGTGCTGCTGAACTTCCCGATTCTCAGCATCTTGGTGAACATTAAGGCTCCTGAAATTAAAAGCAGAAATGTTTTGGTGTTTCTGAAGTAAAGGGTGGACTTCAAGATCTACTGAGCAAAAGAGGCTTCAATACAAAGTGTTCCAGTTCTGTGTGAAACATTTAAAAAATTACCACTGTTCTTCACAGACCTGAAAACCCATTTTTCAACTAATTTGGGCAGAAGTTTTTGAGTACCAAGATTCAAATTAATGTTTGCAGTCACTCTATACTCTGCCACTTACTAAGTACTGCTCATGTGGAGAGTGGAGGTCACCATGGACCAGTTTACATGGCAGAAACAGTTTGGCCGTTGGAGGATGTACCTGGTGCCACAGAGGTGGACTGAACTCCAGTTGGAAGGAGACTGCATTGGGCTGACACAGGAATTCACGTGAGCAGCAGGATTTCCCTTTCCAGAGCACCAACGTATTTTTTTCCTCCATGGGAAAGGCTTTTCAGTCCACAAGGCTTTACCCCAAGATGGCAAATCAGCTCAAAACCAACATCTCGGGCAAGTTAGTGCACCAGCCCTGAGCCTAAATCAACAGTGCCTGTGCTGAAGCCTTGCTGCTGAAAACTGACACTTGCTTTTTGAGTTGTGCAAATGTCCCACATAGAGATGAGTTCTTATTACCTTGAAATCCCTGAAATGAGTAGGGTGCATGTAATGGTTAGGGAGGTATATGATAACCCAGAGGAGGCTGGAAAGGCCAGGACTTTCCAGTCAATAGGAAGACATATTTGCACCAGTGGGCATCCAGCGCCAATTGGCACTCTCAGCAGAGACTGGTGAACTATTTGTGGGCAGCACATGTGGCCCATGTGATGCAGAGTTGGGCCAGAGCATGCAGAAGTTGCTGAGCTACTCTGCTTTTGGGAAAGACCAACTCTTCCAGGTCACACTGAGAGTCCCATAAAAGTCATTGAGTGGGAGGATATATTTTATTTTGATGTATCTACATTTGACCTTACTGCAGGAAGGACAAGGATCTAAGGCTACATTTTTTTACTTTTAGCCATTTAAAATGAGGCGTCTGAATGCCTAGTCTGGACTTTTTGATTGCTAAGCAGGCAGAGATCACACTGAGCACAGGGATAATTGTAAGTTCTCATCACTTCTGGAAAATGAGCCATTAAATAGGTCATTAAGTATAGCATTAGCTGTCTTATTACAGCTACCCAGGCTGAAGAAATTTGGCTGTTGGAAGGCAAACAGAGACTCAAGATTAGCACTGAGTACAAGCTGTCTGGCCATGTTGTTGCTTCCTGCTGCACTTCAACAGCACAGGCAACCTGGGAGCCTTCAAACACATGCCATGAATTCCACACTGGCATTTAATAATCCACATTCTCAAGCAGAATCAAACCTTTCCTGAAACCATGTTTCCAGAACACAGTGGAAATCTACAGCATCACTAGACCTCTGAAAGTGGCAGAGTTTTAGATCATTGTCTCATGCCTGGTTCAGGTTGCAAGGTCATTCGTACAGTTGTTCTTGGTATCCTGCTGTGAAATGAGCTGACTGCTGTCCCTTTTGGAGCTTGCCCTTCCACAGGAGAAGGACCCTGTTTTCCCATGTAAGCAGTCTCCTGTGAACATGAGAATGGCTGTAACTGCCTCAGTCCACAGGTTCATCCATCCCTGTACTACCTGCAAGAGTGACAAAAGCAGTCCACAGGAAAACATGTAAGAACTTGGCAAGGACATACAGCTCTCCCAAACACAGCTATTTGCTGCTCAGGAATGGCCAGAACCAGAAGGAGTTTCTCTGTCTTTAGTAACTCAATGCATTTTTCTTTCAGGAGGTTTCTCTGTCCTCCTTGTCTCACATAGACTACAGCATCCTTTGACAGGGATAGGCTGAATGAATCTGAGAAGTGATTAGAGAGAATGGATATGAGGAACAGGTGGAAGCAGCATGAGAAAGTAAGCTAGTTCTCTTTGGCTTAATTTCTCCTTGACGCAGCTGTAAAGAGGCGTTTCCCAACATGCTGAGTCTTTGCCACAGCTTTGGATTTGCTGAACCAGTTTGCAAAGAATCAGGAACGTATGGAAAAAAATATTAGTGAGGTATTTAGCATGAACGTGAGCAAAATGAGCCAACTGTGGGACTATGGGATGTCCCCACCCAAACCCACATGTGTTCTATAGGTCCCGGAAACAAAACTGAGGGCTCAAATAGCATCATTGTACTAGAGTGAGCTCTCTTTTTTTGAAACATGTAATGATAAATGTTTAAACAGCTGCCCTCATAGGATTTGGGGAAGGAGAGCAGAAAGTCATTGTCTTGTATTAAAGCCACAACTGGACCTTGGCCAGAGCTGAAGAATTTGTAGGTGACCTGAGTACATTTTTCATGCATTTTGCTGAATCCCCTGCGTGGCGTAACTTTCTCTGTGGGAGATTTAGCCAAACAGTCCAAAGAAAAGAAAGAAATGTGGACAAACCAGCTTCTGTGATTTATTGCCTCAAAGCCATTCAGTAGAGATTGTCCCACCTGGTCATAAACTACATATTTCCTACTTCAGTGGAGGGGAAGAAGGGTACTAGATGCACATTTTGCCCAGATAGAGATCTCTATTCTTTAATTTATCTCACCCACTTAGGACAAATGAATAGTAGTGTTGATCTTATCCCATGCTTAATTTCTTGTTTATTTTTTCTTAATCCTTCAACACCACCACCCTCCCTCCCCCCCTTTATTTTCTACTCCCTCCAAGGTCAGGAGAGATTTACAGAATAAGAAATAGTCCCATCCCTTATTCAACAAGATGGGAAGTTACTTACATTAGCTTCATGTGTGGCTGGAGGGTTGATAAAACTCATAAATCAACAATCTTGGAGATCAAGACAGAGCAAACCTTATTTGTCTCGTATCATTAGTAACCATAACACCTCATCTGGTGTGATCCCAGAGAATACAAGTACTCAAGGAATACTGCATCCTTATTTTTTTTTCTCTTAGCACTGCTAACTGTGATTTTCTTACTAAATATGGATTGACATTACAGACCTATGAATTAAAACCATTGTGAAAACTTGAGTGCGTGTCCGAATTAGTGTTCCAGTTCAGATCAGGAGCTCACTTTGGAAATAGATTGTTTTGCATTGTGATGCCATCTTAAGGATACTTGAATTAATGTCCTTTTGAAGGAAATTTATCTGGAATATGTGCTTCCCTCATCCATTCCAGTCACTACTGAGAAATCAGTCCCTAGGACCAGACCATGGGTGGCATGAATTAAAAAGAGAAAAAGACAACAAACCACCCAAAACAATCCAACCATGAAATGCATTTGTTGTGGTTGTCAAGTCTTCAGCAAAAATTCTTGTCCACGGCTCTGCTTCTCTTAGTCCAATCTACTTGCTAATGCAGACATAATTTTAGAAAATCCACAGGTGATCCTTAGCGAATTTGAAGGCTTCATGGCTAAGCAACTGCAGCATAAACCACAAAGTAACAGTAAGAAATTAAATGAGTCAGAGGCCAGGTGTGTTGTGTGTCACCCATCTGCCTGCAAGCCATGTGAAATGCAACTTTTCCTGCTGTGACAGATGGGATTGTTTAAAATACAAGTGTTTTTTTTTTTTTTATTATTTCCATGTAAATAAAATTCTTATTTGTACAACATGTTGAATTGTTTGGGCTGGGAAGCCATCAGAAAGGGGGAGAACCTCAAATGAACCTTTAAGTGACACAGGACTTCAAAAGCAGCTTTGCATTGTATGAAATTCCATGCCAAAACATTTTCCACACATCCAGAAAACTATCATGAAGGCATTTATCCTTCGGGGTGCAATCCTGTCCACCTGCAGCACCAGCATCTCAGCACTGCTAGTGGCTTGTTCTTCAACCTTGGGGACAGCAACTCACTGAGGATCATGCGAGTGCAAATCCACACCTCCTCACTTCTCGCACCATCTCCACTGCCCCTCAGATGGCTGTAATTAAATCCTTCATTTGTCAGAGCTCCCTAAGGTACAGTAACTGTAGCGTTATGGGGGCAGAGGGGTGCAACGTGAGGGAGGCTGCACTGTTGGGAGTGGGATTAAGTGTTCCTTGCCATTGCACCTAGATGTCTGTGCACCAGCCCCATGTTCTGACCTGGGTGTACACATTTTGCTTTTTTTGTGTTGACAAAGATATCAAGACAAATCAACTGAGACTGATTCTTTTGAGAGGGAGAGAAGAGAAGAGAAGAGAAGAGAAGAGAAGAGAAGAGAAGAGAAGAGAAGAGAAGAGAAGAGAAGAGAA